>CAWUFW010019738.1:0-175207 GCA_963921515.1 Calotriton arnoldi | reverse complement strand
GCTCTGTGTAGTCGTAGGGAGACAGGACTTGTGTTCTGTTGGCTTGTTTGGAGGACACGGGCCCTCATCCCACATGCTTCTCAGACAGTTCAAGGTCAGTGATGTGTGACTCCTTCCAATTAACTTGCATGTGGCCGACATGGGGAGTGTTTTCTTCTTTCTTCCCCGTCCGTTGTGTGCTTCTGTGATATGCGCTATCTGCCCTGTGGTCGGTCTCCTCGGCATGCCTGTGTTGGTCTTTTCTTGGACAATGGCTGTATTCACCGGCTTCTTTCGTAGGGCTGTGGTTTCGGAGTTGGAATGGAAGGTCATTCAGTGCTGTCTGCTCTCCCTTGTGTGGGCGGCAGGCTGCCTTTCCGCTCTGCGTTGGGCCTTGTGTGTGAATGTTATTCTTGGGCCACCTGTTGTCGATCCTCGGGCTCTTTGGTGTTCCGCTTTATATGTCTTGTTCATATGTGCAGGGTGGTATGGGTGTTTCAGTGTGGTACTGGCGTTCCTCTTCCCGAAGGAGCCCTGCTTCTCCTAGTTGGTGTTGCCGCCGCTGTGTGCTTCGCCATGTTTGTTACACTGGGGTGTGTCCTGCTGTTGCGTGACTTCACTGACATGTGTGCGTCGGTTGTGTGGCGTTGGGTGTTGTCCGTGAATTGGGCGTTGGGGACATGTCTGTGGCAGGCCTGTCACGTGTCATGTGCGTTCGGGGTGGGGCTGATGTGTGTGCTGCTTGGTTGTGTCCCTGTGTCTGTGTGCGACGCATGCATGGCGCTGCGGTTGGCCTCTGCGTTGTGCGCATGTGTGGCGGCGTCATCGCCGCTTTGGGGCCGTGTGACGGGTCGTTGGTTCCTAGTCCCAGGTGGTGTGTACACATGTGTTACGCGATGTTACGATTTGGCCTGTGTGTCATATGTGGATGCAATGGTGGATGTGTAGTGTACACGCGCTGGGGGGGTTGTCCGCTTTTTCCGCCCTTGCACTGTGTGCGCTGTTTGCGTGCACTTGTTGTGTGTGTGCCTACCTGCGTCTCCGCGGTACGTTGCGTCCTTGGTGGTGCATCAGCAAGAGCATGGGGAGGGCCTGCAGTGCTGGATTCATGCTCGGGGAGCCGCTTCTTCGTTGTCCGTGCTCGGCGTCCGTGTTACCGCTTCGGTTTGTCGTACGGTATCTCTTGGCCGTGGGAGCCGTTTGTTTGCGGCATCGTAATTTATGCGCCGGGCGGGACGTGTTTTCGTCGGACGGTGTGTGTCAGTTAGGCTGCGCCGCTACGTGTACGGGCGCACTTTGATGGCGGACGGTGTTGCTGGCTTGCCGGCGGTGTTTGGCCTACTTTTCGCATCGTAATTGGGCGGGCGTGTGGACTGCTGCGTGCCGGCGGTAACTGGTGGTTTTTGCATCCGCCAGCACGGCGGTTGTGCTTCCGCCCGCCATCGTAATGACCCCCTGATTTTCTTAAAAAAAAAAAAGTAAATCAAAATGCCCATAGAAAACGTTCATAAAGAAAAACCTGCAATGTAAAACAGAAAATCACTCGCAAAAAACAAAAATTCCCAAAACTATATATAAAGTGCACTTAAACATCAAAAAGAAAGTAACACAACACAATAAAACATAACATTTCAATACCTAAATAAAGAACTGTATTAAAATCTAAACTAACACACTGTTGAAAGACACTACAATTATTACAACTATGGGGTCGATTAGGATGGCATTCGGAAAGGCTCCGAACAGGATTCGGCGAATCCGATTCGGAACCTATGTTTCTGACCAAATCGGATACATGTCCGGCCGACTGATTACGATGCTAGGAAACTGTTCGGGCTGTCTGAATCGGTTCCGATCGGCATTCGGACAGACCCAGTCGTTCGGAGCCGAATCGTACAGCTCCATGGACACTGTTTCCAACCGAGTGATTACGATGTCCGATTCTGACAGCCGTTCCGAATCGTTTTGTCCGACACGAAATGGCTGTTGGAATCTGAATTTGGGGGCCTGTAGCAGGCCCCATGTCACCCGTCGGCCTCCTGTTGCGGCCTGTGAAGGTACCCATGGGACCCCTCTTCACAAACATGCAAAATGTGGCAGGCGCCATGGGGTGCCAGCCAAAGGGTTAAAGGTTTTCCCCAACCACCCCTTTTTTCAATGGGAGCCTGTGTTCTCGTTCGAAACACAGGCTCCCATTGAAGTCAATGCGTGTCCGACCGAACGATGTGTGGAAGCATCGTAATCGGTTGGTCGGACTCACAGAACCCGATTCGGTCGGAAACGATTCCGAAACCGATTTGGTCGAAAGAGTTTCATCATAATCTGCCCCTAAATGTACTAGAATACCACAAACAACACTATGACTAACCTCTAGAACTCTCTCCTACATCAACCTACATTCAAAAACATTAAATAAACAATAAAAAGGACTTACCTGTTACGATGAACAGCAGTACCTTACCATAACCTGGATCCTGGAAAATAAACAATAATGGACACACATAGACTACGAAATAGAATGTAGCCATAAAAAATGACTGCTAAATTAATCTAAATAAAAGACTATCTCCTCATAGAAATGAATTGGAACATGAGTTAAAAATGTTGAATAAATGTTTTCAAAACTGTAAAACAATTATTAAACATGTAAAAATGTTTAAAAATGTAAACAAATGTAAAGTGTAAATTATATAATAGAATAAATAATATACAATTATTAATATATGCTGGAAAAATGTATGTCAAAATTAGATTAAAAATATCTCTGGGAAACAATCTAATTAATGTTAAAAAATGTTAAACAACAGAAAGAAACCTGGAAAACGTACAACATACAATACTATTTAAATATGATTTACATTGTTTATTTAACAATAAAAATGTGTTAAACATTATATTATTTTTCAATATATCATTTTTTATAACGACACATACATTCAAAAATGTATACATTAAATAAACTGAAAAAATACATACAAATTAAAAAAAATGTTACATAGCTTTATTCTATGAAAATATGTAAACAATGTTATTTATTACAAATATATAACCAATTACTTTTTTAATATTCTTTCTAAACACCAACAATGCTAATTAAATGCATAAACTACTCCTACATGATAGAAATACATTTTATCAAAGGAATTTAACACTAAAATAGCCACACTCCAACATAAACCATTTTGGAGAAAGTGTTGGACACTAAAGGGGGGACATTTGCACTTCCCACTCCAATCTAAACCGTTTTGGGGAAGGTGTTGGTCACTAAAGGGTTGACATTTACTATTCCCACTCAAACCTAAATCAATTTGGGGAAGGTATTGGGCATTAAACGGATGACATTTGCTATCCCCACTGCAATCTAAGCTAATTTGGGGACGGTGTTGGACACTAGAGGGGTGACACAATTTTCACTTCAATCTAAACCATTTTAAGCAAGGTGCTGAACACTAAACATTGTATGTACAAAATCGATACTCCATATTCACACATAATTTTGGATGCATAAAGTAAAATAAAAATTACCAAATAGACACAATAACACAAACTAAAAATATAATATTTAAAATTAAACATTAACACATAGAACAATATATTAATTTTTTTTTATAAGTAATACATTTTTATTGATTTTTTTGATAAACGGATTTTATTGAGTGCAGGAAACAAAAGTTGATTAGACACATATGTAGCATATCAGAGAGACAATACTGCATATCACCACTTTACATACAAATAAGTTGTGAAAGATCATGGTATAGAGCAACATCAGCGCACCAATCCCCAAGCTTGACCCTAGGGCAACTGACAGAACCACTTCCCTTATATCCGGCCATGTTTCAGGCCTCATAGACCCTTTTCTCTTGCCGTGCACACTAGTCTACCCCTTGTTGCCATTGTGAGAGTGTGGGGGTGTGGGCTTTTCCAGCAAGTGGCAATGTCTCTTTTACCAACCATAAGGGCCATGCCTAAGAACGTTAGGTCAGCTCTAGATCCCCAGAGCCCTCCAGGAGCCTTTATTGATCTTTATTCATATTTTTAATAAACTTTGAAAGATAACATAAAAGAACATTCATAATCCAAAATTGAATAAACATTGAATTAAAAAAATACTAATTTTGAAATTATATATTAAAAATAATTTATATTAAATTCAAATGAATAAAGCTTTAAATATATCATCCTAACACCAGAGCTTATTCCAATAACAGAAATAATACAAATGTCATTATTAAATAAATAAACCTATAACATAATACAACTAAATCCTAATTTTTACATCATAAATAATACATATTTATTCTATTTTCACAGTTTGATTATACATCACTTAAAATATTTTTAAAATACATTTAAAATGAAGAATAACAAAATTTCATTAAGTTTAAATTTCAAAAATTAAATTTTTTCCGAAATGCCTATGATTAAATATTTACAATAAAATACATTTTCTTTATTTTAATATAATTTAACAATACAACAAAATTAATTATGAAATATTATTTATAAAAAGTAATAATGTAACAAAACCATTGAAATACTTAACATTACATTTAAATTAAAATGTTCACTGTTAAAAAATCTCCCCACCATTATCCCCTAAAAACTCAACATCCCGCTACTAAAAAAGGTGTATGTGTGTGTGTGTATATATATATATATATAGATTATTTTTACACATTAATATAGCTAAAAATACAAAATAAAACATAGTACAATAAAAAGATATAAAATAACATGTACAAAGAATATGAGATTCAAAAATATTTTCCAACCCAATATTTTGTATAATATTAAAAACCACACTTATTCCTGTCCAATATATTTTTGCCCATACTAATATTCTTGACACAATATTTTGTATCACAATATTTTCATTCAATATTTTGTCCAAACACTGTTGCAGGTAGAAGATTTTCAGAAATATACCTCCCATACTATACATGAGTTCATTCACTTTAATCATCATTCTACTACTGCTAAAATCGTATGTGATCCCATGAAGCCTGCAATGCGTAGTGCATATTATTTAGAAGAAACATGCCGCTGATAATTAATTTCACAGATTATCCCATTGAATTGACTGGCTAGAGAAAAAACATATGCCTGTTTTAAGAATTTTTTTTGCCGGAGGATTATATTTTGACATACTGCAGGATAAAGTTCAAATCACAAGATCAGTGTGGGCTAAAAATTTTCAACAATATTGTCAGTTTTGTACCTCTGTTTGTGAATACAGTGAATCAGTTGGATGTATAATGGCAGACAGAGCTAGAGGAGAATCTCAGGTCCTAACATTAAGAATATTATTGATGAGAATGGAGTGGCTATAACTGAATCAGACTTGAACGTGCATCTGCTTTACAGTACTATCAGGAACTATTTACTCAAGATAAAATGTATATAGAGATGGTGGCAGATAGCTACTTTGAGGCAAAACAGCTCAAACATTAATGCCATCTGGACTCGCTGACCTTAGAAAACACATTCACTAAAGATGAGATCATACTCTTTATGCAGGTATTTTTTAATGGAAAGTCTGTAGGGGAAGACTCCATACAAGCAGAGTTTTATAAGACTTTTCAAGATGCAATACGTCCATTACTTAAGGATGTATTAGTTGGAATATAGCCTTATAGCCCGCCGTAGTGGGCTATACCGGCTATTAAAAGCCCGCTCCAGCATTAAAGGCCCGAGCCGAAGGCGAGGGACTTTAACAAGGGAGCGGGACTTTAATAGCCGGTATAGCCCAGCTACGAAGGGCTATAAGGCTATTAGAACATTCTGCTACTAGAGGGCAGAATGTTCTAACAAATAAAACAAAGGCCTCTCGGAGATCGAGGGGGTTTAAATCCCATTGGGCTCCGAGAGGCCTTTGTGAAAAAAAACATTGGAATGTTGCTCTGCGGGCCTTTACCGGCCCGTACAAGCTCGGAGCACTCCATTGTCTTCAATGGAGTGCTCCACATTCCAATGTTCTAATATACAGATATAGCTCAGTCCCAGACATCTAAGAATGTACACTGATATCCATTTTTATTTAAAAAGGGAAATCTACGGGGGTGTGGCTTGGCAGGCCAACATGGCGGACGCGTCCTAAGGAAGCTCCGTCCGCCCGAGCCATTATTTGCCGTCATCGGTATTAAATCCGGACACCAGCACACAATCCTGAATCGACGAACATGCACAAAGGACCGTACTGCACAGAAGTTCGGAAATAATACCTGATTCGCTGCTGAATGGGCGTACTGCGACTCTGATTCAGCCCAGTCCGCGCGGCCTCAGCCGGCGAGCTCAGCGCATTGGGAGCCATGCCACTAAAAGCTGCGGCTGAGAAGTTGACCGATTGAGAGCGCGGTATAAGGTGAGGGGGCCCTGCAGTGGATTTTGTGGGGGCGGGCGCGGACCTGTCACACGGCGACCGCCTGCGGCCCCGGTGATTGCTGCGCCAGTAGGGCACGGGGGCTGCAGCGCTCGTAGGACCAGGCTCATGCCGAGGCGCCCTGCAGGTTTCTAATCTGGCTCAGAACACCCCCGCAGACCCCAGGGTGAAGACATAGATTGCCAGGACTGACCGGAGGGCTAGCGGGGAACCATGCGAGGCCGCCACAGGGGGTCCATTGTGACTTGGTGCAGAAAGAGGAGACAGAACGACCTCGCACTGAAAGGAGACACACATCCAAAGACTCAATAACGAGCGCCCCAGGGCCCGTAACCACTGCCTGAGGTCCGCAGTGGTGCTGACGTTCCTGGAGTACCCTTGGAAGGCCCGGTAGGCCCCGCGCCTAAATAATTGGAGACTCGGAGGTGCGTGAGTTCAAGGAGCATAGCTGGATGGTGGGGCTCTCTGGTGCTGCATAGACCGGGCTACTAACCGCGTTCTAAGGGGGGCTCCTACTGTCCCGTAAGATACTGGCTTATAGGAGTCTAGCTAGCCCCTCACAACACCCAACTGGCTGCCCATGATATCAACTTCGCTTGCCGACACCTAGTGAGGACACCTGGCGAGCGGAACTGCACAACCACACAGATAAATATCACGACCACTTGGCTCTTCCGGTGAAGGACGCCCCCAACTATTGGGCCATATCCAGCAATAATTGAAGCATCAGACCCCGGAGAAACAAACCCACCAGGGCGAGGAAAGGTCGGTGGTCCTGTGGAAATAAAATCTATAATTATGCCCCTTCGCTGCCCTCTGCGCGATCTAATTATGTCCCTTTGCGCGATTCCCTTTGCGCGATTAATAATTGCCCACATTAAAAGCCGGCACCATTTTGTTTTTAATTCACCCTTTGGTGTCCCAAGACCCCGAGCACGAGCACGACACCCCTGCACCTGGTTTTCCTCATTTTCACCATCTGTCTCTGTGGTTTCTGCCAAGTCCGGGAAACCAGTACATGAGTTCCTGCTCCCCGCAGAGATGGTTCATGTTTCTGACATGAAGCACGAGCACAAACCCCCAAATGAGGAAGCCTTCCCCTTCCAACTGTCAGACTATTTCACATCGCAAGTCCCCTCACGAAGCCTAAGACACGCCCCCATTTCTTCACACTCTGCTCCTCTTGCTGAATCTTTGTTCCTCTATCTGCCACGACCTGTTTGTTCCTCTATTTTGCCTCGTGACCAAGACTGTATAAATATTCTGCTGTTGAAAATAAAACCCCCACTTAAAGAGAGGGACTTGAGAGATTGCTCCTGTGCCCGCTTGGTGCTGGAAGCGCTCCCTTTAACTCGAGTTATTGGTCTTCTCTCCTTCATTTGAGCACCACGGACTCCTCGCTTTGCATTGACAAGAAATTATGATTTATTAAGCATAGAAATTCAGAAATGAGGTAATAAGTAAATTTAATTTACCACAGTAATTGGCGCCCGAACAGGGGACTTCCTTTCCCCACGCGCCGGCGATATTGGACCCGGTACTGTCCCCTCCTGACCGTTGACGGACTTCAAAAGTGCACAACGCGGGGAATTCCCGCTAACTCCCTCGAGGCGAAGAGGGGGACCGACTGCGGCCCAGCATCCACACGAGGCGGTGAGGAAATAGCGGAACGTCCTGAACCAAAGCCCAACCTGCGAAGCAGACGAGTCCGAGGTTCTACAAATCCCACCTTGAAACTGCGCGCCGCGTTTCCCAAAATCTTCAAGAGGCCTTCCAGTTACTTTTCGGTGAGTACTGCTGAAAAGTATAAAAACGAACCCACAGCTTTTGTGGGGCGGTAAAGATACGCTGTTTTTGGTTTCTCACCTATCTTTGGTGGGGACTACTAAAACTAGTATAAAAGACGGACTCACTACCTTGTGGGCACGGTAAAGATACATGTTTTTTGTGGGTTTCTCACTTATTTTGTGATGACTACTAAACTAGTATAAAAGACGGACTCACCTCTTTCGTGGGTACGGTAAAGATATTTGTTCTGTTTATGTTTTTCTCACTTCTAAAATCTTTGAAAGTCTTGCCATCATGCCTATTTTCTCGAAAATACGTAAGATGGCAACCAAAAGGAGTATTCTTGAGAAGGAAATTCCCCTTCCTCCTCGGGATACTCCAGGACACTTCATGTATGCAAAACATGGTGTCGGTGCACTTATTTATTGTGATCTATGGGTAGAATATACTAAAGACCTAGAACTCAGATATAGATGGCCTGAAAATGGTAGTTTTGATACGGAGTGTATTATGAAATTAGAGGAACAGTTATGGAAGAAAAAGAGAGTCCGCCAGTCACAGAGTGACTCAGTAGAATTATGGAGAAAAGAAGCCCATAGGAGGCAACAGAAGGAATTGCATAAAGTTGAAAAGGGTAAGAGAATGTCAGAGCAGGCCAAGAAAGAACAGTTACAAGAAATAGGGAAAGAAGTAGTTAGTGAAAGGAATAAAAGGGAACAATCAGCCATTTCTACTGGTTTTTATCCTGTATTGCCATCTGCACCTGAAAACCTTAACATTGCATCAGCACAGCCTACAGCCCCACCACCAGAGGATACTTTTACTAATTTTCTCTTAGATACTCCACCACCCTATGAAGTTCCAGTCATTCAACACCCTCTGCCTCCGCCACCCCTTTCACAACATAACGCACCACCTCTCACTCCAGAAGGGGGTGCCGTAGGTCCAGACCCAGGTAAAACAATTCCCGACTGCCCCTATGACCCGACTCCGAGCAACACAGGGAGGCGGGCCGAATAAGTAAAATACTTCATGACTCCTGGGAAGAAATAAGACATCTACCAGCAATTGACACGTTTCTTCAAGCGGCCTCTGAGTTTCTTCGTACTGGAGAGAACTCACGAGCCATTAACGCTATGACTACAAGAAGATCACACCCTGTAAAAATGCACATGTATAGGTTCCTCCTTTGCTGTTTCATAAAACACATACAAGCAGAGGAAAGAAATGTACCAGTTTCACTTTTTGACTTATTAGATTCCGCATCCGACCACACTAGTCTAGAACTTATAAATGATGCACTAGACAGGTTCACCCGTAATGTGACCCGTATTCTGCAAAACTTGCAAACAAATGAAGAGAATAAGAAACTTGAGGAGGAAATTACTGAACCTACTGAAAAAGTCCTACCCGTTCGTTCTTCCGCCCCTAATTCACGAACACCCCGCCTACATTCCTCCAAGGTCACTCTGAACGGTCATCTCCAGATGAGTTATTTGAAAATACATCCAATGCATTAGACTACTGGTTAGACCAGGAACCTCCGCTTACACCGGAGGAGGAGGAAATAGCCAGAACTGCGACCCTATGGGTCTCTCAATATAAGATATATGACAATGATCTCATAGCCCAGCTTTTTCTAGCATTACCACGCTCACATCAAAGATTAGCAAGTCTCTACATGGTACAACATCTCATCACACTCAATGACACTCATTTTAAACATGATCCAAGACTCGAAGATTTTCTGTCTGACTGCGCTGCTAACATGTTCCTCCACAATAGTTCAGTTTTTCTTAACACATTTATAGATTTTAGACAGAAATACCAGAAAGTGACTGGATATAGATCTCCCCATAATACGTGTGGATCAACTAATAGACTTCCTCAAACACGCCAGTTCCCCATGAGAGAGGTCCACCCCAGAGCTGACACGAATGGCGCGCTACAACGCGTCTTCATTTATGTACCCTTGACAAAACTTGAGTTACTAAGGATGAAAGAGATGGTTCCCTCCCACTCAAAGGATCCTGCTGGATTCTTTAAGGAATTAGGAGATGTATTAATGATGGGAACATATACTCTTTCTGATATCATAGCAATTCTGAAATTATTGTTGCCATCAGGTATATATGACAAACTAAGAGAAAAAGATTGGGAAGTAGCAGGTGAACACATTAGATGGACTGAACTTCAGAATGACGAAAATACTAGAGTAGCAGGTCAAGGTATAGGAGACAAACTAAAAGCACTTCCTGGCACTATTTTAAAGGTGCTACCACAGTTACTAACAGTGAAAAAGGAGGACTGGGATGCCATTTCCTCCTGCAAACAGAAACATGGTGAAGACATAGGAGATTATTACACTAGACTTGAAAAGTGTTTTGCGGTAAATAGCGGCCTTACGCCAACAAGTGAAGCTTACCCGCATCTGTTTGTTTCTAAATTAGTAGATAACGCCTTGCCAGCCATTAAGGACAGAGTACTAAAAGTAGAAAGTACCTGGCAAGCACATACACCTCCACAGGTGTTACAAATGCTACAATATCACCAGAATCGCATTAGGGATGAAGAAGAAAATGATAAGAAACGCATGAAAGACACAAAGATGAAAGCATTAGTAGCCCAAACTGCACCCCAGCGTCAACAGACACCAAGTAGCCAGACAAATATAAAAAGCACTTGTAATTATTGCAAAAGATGGGACACTTCGTTAAAGATTGCCCTGTCTTAAAGCACAATTTGGCTACTGGTAAGACCCAGCCACGCCCATATCAGCCAAAACAGAATGGTTCCCTAGACAGTTCAACACCTTCAGTTCCACTGACAACACAAATGGCCCAAATGAATATTATAGACAGCGCCTACAATGAATATTACCCAGATTTCTCATGATGTTGCCCAGAGAGAGAAGATGACAAACTGCCCCTAATCCCCATTCCAGTAGATCAGACAGGTCCATTTATAGAGGTCCGACTTCTTGGGGAGGATAGGAAGTTTCTACTAGACACTGGGGCCAGTAAAACAACAATAAGCCATCAAGAGGTCCCAGAGGCTCCTCTCTCGGGTTCAAAAGTATTTCTCTGGGTTTCTCGGGACAACCTGTGACAAACGTCACGTCAAAGCCACTGCCCTTGCAGGTTGGTCCCCTCATGACAACTACAGATCTTATATTGACAAAATCATGTCCAGAAAACTTGCTTGGTATAAAAACATTGAAAGAATTAGGAGCTGTCATTGTTTGCTCACCTACAGATGTCAGACTATTTCTGCGAGATTTCAAGGGCCACTACACAAGTAGAGAATTAGATGAGCGTTTGAAAGATTTGCCACACACCCTGTGGGCCACTGATTCCACCACAGTAGGATGTATGGAAATAACACCTCACAAGGTTACACTGAAAGAGGGAGCCCAACTACCACGCATAAGGCAATACAAAATTCCACCTCAGGCTGAACAAGCATTAATGTTAATTATTCAGGACCTAATACAGTCAGGTGTGATTAAGGAAACAACTTCTAACATTTGCAATTCCCCTGTTTTACCAGTTCATAAAAAAGTGGAACCAGGAACACCACCTGTCTACAGACTAGTGGTGGATTTGAGAGAGCTCAATAAATGTGTCGTTCCACAACACCCTGTGGTTCCAGACATCTCCACCCTACTCACAGCCATAGATGCGGAAGCAACGCATTTTTCAGTCATTGACTTGAAAAACGCATTCTTTAGCATACCTATTCACCCAGACAGTCAATACCTTTTTGGCTTCTCCTTACAAGGACGAAGTTTCCAATTCACAAGAGCTCCTCAAGGTTTCACAGAGAGTCCAAGCGTATATAGCCAAGCATTAAAAAGACAACTAGATACTGTTCAAATGCCCACGGATACAGCCATACTACAATATGTTGATGATATCCTCATTACGGCCAGATCTGACGCAGCATGTGCTGAAGCATCACTACTAGTACTAGAATTCCTAGCTGCAAATGGCCATAAAGTTTCCCCTGGTAAGCTCCAATTTTGTTTACAGCAAGTGGCATACTTAGGGCACTTGCTGTCAAAGAGGGGTCCTTACAGATCAAGGCTGGATGACACCTGAAAGAGCAGTATGGTTTCTACCGGATGCCATGGTACAAGTTATGGTAAACACCATACATGGACCAGCACATCTGGGAGAAAAAGCAATGTTAGACAGCATACAGAATATATGGCACAACAAACATTTGAGAGCTGCAGCCAAACAAAAAGTTAAAACGTGCATGATTTGTAATCAGTTCAACCCAGGAAAAGGCACAAAGGTGGAACAGGGAGGATTCCAACCCCTGACCATCCATTTGAAGTTCTCCAGATGGACTATATCCAGATGGAGAGATGTAGAGGTCACAGGTATGTGCTAGTTGTAGTGTGTGCTCTGACCAGATGGACAGAAGCCTATCCCGTCCCAGATTACACTGCAACGACAACTGCTAAACAATTAGTTAGAGAGTTTTTCCGAGGTATGGGTTGCCCCGTGTCATCTACTCAGATAACGGCCAACCTTTTCCTCTGAACTCATGAAGCAAGTGTCTCTTCTGTTAGGGTACACTTGGAAGTTTCACTGTGTAAGACATCCTCATGCAGCAGGTCTAGTAGAAAGGCACAACCAAACTTTGAAGACAAAATTGGCCAAGATATGCACTGACAAAGGCGTGGACTGGATGGTAGCCTTACCGGTTGCCCTCTTCTACATGCGTATGGTAGCCCATTCCAGAACTGGCTTATCTCCATATGAAGTGGTCTTTGGCAGACCACCAAATATGTGGGGTACGCCAAGGCCTAAAAGAATAACTGATGTTGACAGTACTATGCTGACTGACTACCTGGCTTCCTTGATGTCTGCACTCCAATCTTGTCGTTCTCAGGTTGCTGCCACCTTCCCTGACAAAACCAACCCGGAAGAACACGCCATCCGACCCGGGGACTGGGTCCTCGTGAGAACTTCGACCGGACCAGTCCCCTCCAGCCCAGGTGGAAGAAGCCAAGACTCGAACTACTAACAACACGGACAGCAGTGAAGGTCGAGGGCAGGAAGGGCTGGCTCCACGCAAGCCACTGCCGGAAACATTTTGGACAAAAAGACACTGTTGCTGATGGCCCTGCCAATCCCACTGACATTGTGACTGAACAATCTTTATTGCCTTTGGAACTAACCCCACAACAGGATTACAAATCAAAGTTAAGGTCTGCCATTCGGACTCTGGCTAATTAAGTCCATTGGGCGTCGGTCCAGTGGTGAAGTGGTTGGAGCATGGGAATGGATTTTAACACCTTGACTATGTGGGAGAAAAAAAAATGAACTCTAGAAAAAGACATAATGGTCCTATTATATGTTTGACAGTATTATTTTTCCTCATGGCAGTTATGACGTGTCTTGGTTGGATTCTCCACACTGTTTTTCCCCAACACAACACACCTCTCATACACCCAACAGCACTCAGGAACACACCTATCACGACCTACCCCCTCATGAACAAGCCCATAGACAAGCCTTGCGAAACAATACCTTCATACAGATGCTACACCACACTCAGCAAGCCAGTAATAGCACCAATTGTTGGATATGTGGCCGCATCCCACCTCATCAGAAAAAGGGAGGGATGCCTCTTTTTTTCTTTCCCATTCTCTTATAATGGAACTTGTGAAGCCTGGTTCGCCCTAATAACAGCTGACGCTACTACCCCCACCTCCTGCCCTCCTACCTTGTTTAAATCCCCTCCAAGAATGGGTGGCCTTGGGGGGGATTTAAACAAGGTACTCAATACTGCCTGTTACCCTAATAAGGAGGGAGATCCTCAGGCGACCGGTACAGTCCTAGAAAGTGAAGAATACAAGCAAGGGAACATGACCATGTCCTACAAGATGTTAAATACCAAACCTAAAAAGAATGCTGGTTCCCCTTCCATCTCGGTCTCACCAGTAAAAGGACACCTGTGCATCCAGAAAAATGGCTCTGTTCCATTAGGACACAGTGACTGTCATACCACTATAAGTTTTGAAGACAGAGGAAAGTCCTCATTTCTAGCATCTCGCCATACTTATTTCATCTGTGGCCAAACGGCCTATGTGCAGCTGCCCTTGAACTGGGGGAACTTGCTATATAGCATTCCTGTTACCCCCTGTCTTTGTGGCCCCATCCACTTACCACAGAGACCTCCTAGTGCCCCATGTCAGACATAAAAGAACGATCGATACCTCCTTGGTTGACCAAACGGAAACCTCATGGGAACAGTATACAGATTTTAACAAAGGGTTCTTCTTCTTTGTTGGCCCTGTACAGAACAGCAAGCTTATACGCAGGTTGACAAGGACCTTAGAGGCTGTAGTAAACCAGACGGCGTCTACCCTGGGGAGCTTAACCCAGGAGCAGTCTGCCATACGATTGGTTACTCTCCAAAATCGCCTTGTCCTTGACATCATCTTGGCTGACAGAGGCGGAGCCTGTAAAATTATAGGCTCTAGCTGCTGTATATTTATTCCTGATAATTCCCCATCTGTATACACGGCCATAACAAAATTACACAAGATAGCCGTAAGTTTACATCAAGAACCTGGCACTTGGACGTGGTCTGACTGGTTCTGGAAGATAATATCGTCCTGGGGATGGCAACTGCTGTCAGCAGCAGGCATAATATTCCTGATAATAACTGGATGCTGCCTTTGCATCCAATGTGGTCCTGCCCTATGCGGTCTATGCGCTGCAAAATGCATTCCTAAACCACTTGTCCAGCAGAGAGAAAGGGAAAGAATCATGTTACAAGAATGTATAAATGATCTCATGCAAATTGAGATATAATGTAGGTACACTCTGGGGCAAGGAGGGAATGTGGAAATAAAATCTATAATTATGCCCCTTCGCTGCCCTCTGCGCGATCTAATTATGCCCCTTTGCGCGATCCCCTTTGCGCGATTAATAATTGCCCACATTAAAAGCCGGCACCATTTTGTTTTTAATTCACCCTTTGGTGTCCCAAGACCCCGAGCACGAGCACGACACCCCTGCACCTGGTTTTCCTCATTTTCACCATCTGTCTCTGTGGTTTCTGCCAAGTCCGGGAAACCAGTACATGAGTTCCTGCTCCCCCGCAGAGATGGTTCATGTTTCTGACATGAAGCACGAGCACAAACCCCCAAATGAGGAAGCCTTCCCCTTCCAACTGTCAGACTATTTCACATCGCAAGTCCCCTCACGAAGCCTAAGACACGCCCCCATTTCTTCACACTCTGCTCCTCTTGCTGAATCTTTGTTCCTCTATCTGCCACGACCTGTTTGTTCCTCTATTTTGCCTCGTGACCAAGACTGTATAAATATTCTGCTGTTGAAAATAAAACCCCCACTTAAAGAGAGGGACTTGAGAGATTGCTCCTGTGCCCGCTTGGTGCTGGAAGCGCTCCCTTTAACTCGAGTTATTGGTCTTCTCCTCCTTCATTTGAGCACCACGGACTCCTCGCTTTGCATTGACAAGAAATTATGATTTATTAAGCATAGAAATTCAGAAATGAGGTAATAAGTACATTTAATTTACCACAGTCCGGTGAGTCTGGTTCCTTTAGGGAGCCCACTTGGCCAGCTTCCTGTGGCTGCAGAGGCGGCCAAGCTAGGCTTGGTACGGCTTGCGGCCCAGGGGCTGGATTCCGTGAGGCCCGGCCTGGGACTCTGCTCTAACGGGGTACTGTGTGACGCTTTGAGGGCGCATTGACCCGTGCCTATAAGCTCGGTCGCTTTGTAGTGGAGGCCAGTGAAGGTGCAGACGTGGAGCTACTGGAGGGCGAACCTACTCGCAATACCATATCTTGCTGCCTACCTTCTCCTTGCGCCCTCTCAATCAACATGGACAAAGATAAACAGGCGGCCGCTGGCTCCAAGCAGAGTACCATGGATCACTTTACTACTACCTCCGGCGGCTCGGGAGGAGAGGTGGCCGGGGTCTGGCTCCCGATAATGCAACGCTGCTGGCGGCAATCACTCAGTCGCGGGAAGCCCTAGAGGCGAAGATTGGTGCAGTAGGGTCTGAGGTGTCATTTCTGCGTCAAGACCTCCGCAAAGCAGTGGACCGCATCACAGTAGCTGAAACCTTTGTTTCCACCGTAGAAGATACAGTGGCCTCCCTTAAAAAAAGTGAATAAGCTCACGGTTGTGGCACAGGAGTTAGCGTCTCGAGTTGAAGATGCAGAAGGCCGATCGTTGCGTAACAACGTTCACCTGATTGGCTTCCCGGAGGGCTGCGAGGGCTCCTCTATGAACAACTTCCTTACAAAATGGCTGAAGTCTTTGCTGCCGGGAGTGTCCCTATCTTCATGCTTCGTGGTGGAAAGAGCTCATCGGGCGCTGATGAAGAAGCCCCCACCCGGTGAACGGCCGCGATCGGTGTTTGCTAAGCTTTTAAATTATGCTGATCGTGACGCAATACTCCAATTTGCAAGAATTCACAAAGATCGCCTGCTCTTCGACTCACAACCAATAATGGTATTTCCGGACTATACCAGTGTTATATGGCCATTAGGGTCATTGTCGACATTGCTAAGTTAGCATGAGCTCTGCTGCCATGATGCTGCTTTTGCGCACATTACTACATGACTTTGTTTTGCGAGACTCTGTTTGTGCCTTTCACATGAGCACTGTCTGCTTTCTGCGTTCTCTGCCTGTTCCTGGAGTTTAGTCTGAACACGATGTGCAAGGTCGATAAACAATGCCCCTTGTTATTCTGTTCTGGTCAGTCCCTAGCATCTAGACAAAACATGCTAACACAGCTGCGCTACTGGAAACTCGTGCTTTGATATTACGGGGATGCATGTTGTTCTAACACACACTTGGAGAGGGTCCTTTCCAGGGCGAAGAGCTATGCTGTTCCTATGATGTAAAGCTTCCATCTAGGCACTAAGGCATGGGGTCTGCTGACAAAGCCCAGAGATCTTCCTTTATATAATAAACTTCACCTTACCAAAGGGAGGGTGGTTAGGCCTTATAGTCCTTTTTCCACTGTCTGTATATGATGACATCCCCCTTTATATTCTTTGGAATTGTAACAATGCTAATTGTTCTAGGTTTATGTATTGCGCTGCTGGTAGTGGCTCGTATACTGCATTATAGAGCACGATAGTTAAAATAAACATTTTGAACTGTAACAGTGACTCTGACCATTCTTATTGTGGACAAGTACGAGTGAGCAAGCAAAAGGGTATATCTTGCTACCGCGATTCCTGAGAGAGTCGGGAGTGTTGTGTTCTGGGTTGTCTACTCATTTGTAGCTTCGTGATTATGTAGGAGAACAAATGAGACACCATAGCTAGTCGGTTTTGGGATTTTGGGTACTAAGGTGGTAGGAAGGTACAACCCCTATATACCGAGGTCCTGTTTTCCTGCGGATAGTTCTGTGTAGGTGCAGAATCCCCGCAACACCAGACTCGTGCAACAACAGCGGCAGTCCTTTGTTGCTGCTAAGCGCAGGCTCCGTGAACTCAACATTTCTTACATGCTGCTTTATCCTGCTCGGCTGCGAGCGATATATAACTCGAAATCATATTTCTTTGACTCCCGGAAGCGGTCTTCTCCTGGGCAGATGAAACAATGTATATCAGGCCGCATACCCCTCCGCCAGTGGAATCAGACTCCTCGCAAGGATCGCAAAGAAGCAGACAGAACAGAGGCAACTCCAAGAGGCAACATAGATCTCGATCCAACTGGCAATCACAGGTCCAGGATGAAGTGGCATAATGTTCGATAATCGACACAGGCAAACGGTCCGGCGGACTAGATAGACGATACCATCTTCGCCTCTATCTACAGAATTGCTGGGTCAACTGATCTGGCTAAGGGCCACAAACGGAACTGCTACACCCCTAGACTGTTATTGTTATGTTAAAAAATTTGGGGATGTTAGGGTATGTTTGGTGGGGCTCTCTGAACTCCCCCTGTTGGGACTCCGATGATTTCTCACCTCAACAGGTATATCCTTGTTCATGGAAGTATTGGGGTGGGGAAGTTTTGTTATGTTATGTTAACAAAGTCGCAGACATCGAACGCACACTGAGAACACACTCCGGCACGAGTACACCCGGCAATGGGATATACTGACGACAGATGGCATTACATACTCTTAACTCTCAACTAGGAGAGCTAAACATAGTGTCTTGGAATGTCAGGGGGTTACTTAATAAGATCAAGAGGTGGGCGGTTTTTAGACTAGTTAAACAATGTGAAGCTGATGTTCTCCTACTACAGGAGACCCATCTTCTTGAGAATAAAACCCTGTGCCTCAACCGATTTGGATATTCCACAATAAATCACTCTGGGTTCTTGCTGGGCTCCCGAGGCACAGCGGTTCTGGTGCACCGTCGTGTTCTGTATACCATTTCCAAACACTGGTTAGACCCCGAAGGTCGATACACTATTGTTACTGGTACACTGTTGGGTGAGTGGATAACAATTGGCAGTATCTACGCCCCACCCCCACTGGAACAAACATTCATAGATAAGGTTTCACAGGTGTGGGGAGAGCTCCCTGAGGGCTTAGCAATACTCGGGGCAATTGGAACGATGTCATGACGCACCGGGATTGCTGGCGCACTACAAGACAAGAACCCCAAGCCAGCAAGTCCAAACTCAATCTCCTGGCTGATACACTGGGATGGTAAGATACGTGGCGCGCCCATTACCCCTCTGAGAATGGCAACACATACACCTCGGCAGTGCACGACACGTTATCACGACTATACTATCTCTTCCTTCCCCATAGCTATATGCATAAGGTATCATACGTCTCCATCCTTCCTAGGATGCTGTCCGACCATTCGCCGGTTCAGCTTAAGTTACGCCTTAATTCGCAACGGCCTCTCTATCGATGGCGTATGTCCCCCTGGTACCTTAAAGATCCCAATTATCAGGAAGTCCTTCAGCGAGCGATCACTGACTACATCTTGACGAACACTGACACAGACCCGTCCAAAACCATCTTATGGGAGACCCTTAAACCTACACTCCTCGAAAAACATAAACGCCTCACCCAAATACCAGACCTGGAGGATTGTCGGCGAGCTCTTGAGCGACAAGTAGTACCTGGGACCGCCCCGGGAGCGTGACGTATACTCCTCCAAATCCAGCAACAAATACACCAACTCCTTACCAACGAGGCGCAAGAGACCTGGTTGGCCACACAACACAGGATTTATCAGTGGGGCGACAAGTCTAGCAAAATGCTGCACCGGCTATGCCAGGCCAAGTCGGACCCTATCCCCGTTCCGGCACTGCGCAATGCCGAGGGAGAACTATGCACTTCCCCAGAAACGGTGGCCCAAGCCTTAGCCGCATAATATGCCTCTCTATATCAACAAAGAGATTACACATCTGACGCCCTTATTGACGAATTCCTATCAGATATGCCCCCCAACCAAATTTCTGATCAAATACGGGATACATTGGATGCCCCTATAACCTTAGACGAGCTCAGGGCGGCACTAACCAACACCCACCCTGGTAGAACACCTGGCCCCAACAGATTCCCCAGTGATTTTTTGCAGCCACATATGACAGCACTGGGCCCACATTTTCTCGCGGCTCTTCACGAGGCACTTGAGCAACACATTCCTTCCCCAGATTGGCGCCACGTCGAAATCGTAGTATTTTTAAAGCCCAGCCGCCCCCGAAGATCCCGCTTCATATCGCCCCATTTCTTTGCTCAATTTTGAGCCTAAGCTCCTTGGCAAAGTCCTAGCTGATCGCCTCCGTTCGTGCATTCAAGATCTCATCCATCCAGATCAATCTGGCTTTATGCCACAGCGATCCACTAGACATAACATCAGACGGGTCCACAATGCTCTCGCTATGGCTCAAGAACTGGGTCGGCCCGCGGCCATTCTGCTGGCAGATATTGACAAGGCGTTTGACTCTTTAAGCTGGACTTACCTTTTTAAACTCCTTCACGCAATCAATTTCGGACCTCGATTTCTAGCATATATCCAACTGCTATATACGGACCTCTCGGCCTCGTTGCGAGTGGCAGGGCATCGTTCGGCCCCCTTTTCCATCCACCGGGGCACACGGCAAGGCTGTCCCCTATCCCTGCTACTATTTGCTTTAGCCATAGAGCCTCTAGCCATTTGGGTGCGTCAAGACTCAATGATTCGTGGGTTTGAATGGTTGAGTGAATGCTCCGACAGAATCGCACTATATGCCGACGATGTCCTCTTTTTTATGACAGACCCTTAGTCCTCTGGGCCCCGTATCCTTCAGATCTTGCGTGTATTTGGAGAGACCTCTGGTTTAGGCACCAATCCCTCCAAATCTGTACTTTACCCAGTGTGCGGTGACCAGAAACGCCAGACCTGGGCTGCGCAGTTATCCCTCGCCATCGAGGGGTTTAAGTATCTGGGGGTATTCATTTCATCATGCCCTACGACTTCAAGGAAACACAATATCACCCCACTGCTTCCAGCAGTTTGAGATGAAACCACAATTTGGTCACAGTTACCCCTATCATTATATGGTCGATCAGCCATTTTAAAAATGGTTTCTCTGCCCCGCTTATTATACCTGCTACAGATCTTTCCCTATAACGTCTCCTGCTCATGGTTCACTGAACTGAATGCACTCCTTAACAAGTTCCTTTGGCAGGGCAGGGCGTTTCGGGTGGCCTTAAGCACATGCACACAGTCGGCCTACTGCGGAGGTATCGCAGAGGCAGAAATATACGCATACTACACCGCATCTCATCTCTTAGTCATTAACGAGTGTCGGTATAGCCCACAATCGGACCCAGCCTATGCAGTGGAACGGCTGGCAATGGAGGGCACTCCCTTGCAGAAGTTCCTATATAGTCAGACAAGTCTAGACACCCTCCCCCCAGCCAGCAAAACAGTTATACAATTATGGCGAGGCACGGTGAAAACCATGGACTGGATGGGACGGCTGACACAAACGACCCCGCTATGGCAGGGCACATATATACGCTCCGTCTCCGTACTGGTGGGCTTTCACAAATGGGACCTCCTTGGAATTTCCACATTGGGCGACATTATGCAAGGCTGCACCCTTAAATCCTTTCAACAACTACAAGCAGAGTTTCAGTTACACAGATCACAGTTCTACAAATATTTGCAATTGAAACACGCCTTGAACCCCCAAATCTGCCAACTAGAGAAATTACCTGAGTTCCACCCTCTGGAGGGCCGCCTATTAATGGGAGACCTAGGGGCGCACAAAATCAGACAGATCTATCAGACTTTGACTACCCACACACGTAATACACTACATAAGACCAGAGCTGCCTCGGAGATCGATCTACCGACCATGACCGATGATGACTGGACTGAGGCCCTGGCTAGCCCTCGGAAT
This sequence comes from Calotriton arnoldi, assembly GCA_963921515.1. NCBI lineage: Eukaryota > Metazoa > Chordata > Amphibia > Caudata > Salamandridae > Calotriton > Calotriton arnoldi. The sequence goes on along the minus strand of CAWUFW010019738.1, from coordinate 153,691 downwards.
GCGGCAGTTTCTTCACGATACCGCCTTATTCAATTTAAATATCTACATCACACATATTATACTTGATCCCGCCTGTGGAAAATGGGTGTTATTCAGTCCCCCCAATGCCTCCGCTGCACGAAGGCCGAGGGCACATTTTTGCATACGGTGTGGAGCTGCGAGGCACTGCAACCATTTTGGCGGAAGGTCCCGTCCTGTCTTGGGCGTGTCCTGACTTAGACCATTCCACACAATCCCAGATTGATGCTACTTCACAGCACTGAAGAAATAGGTGGAAACCGCTACAAATAACATCTGTTGTTCCTGGGCCTAACACTGGCCAAAAGGGACATAACACAGAAGTGGTTGGCGATCAATCCGCCGAGTTTGGGGGGATGGAAGAAAGCCATGGATAGATGTATGGGTGCTGAGATTGTAGTCTTCCAAGCTCGGGGCTGCCCGCAGAAGCACAGAAGGATCTGGTCTGGCTGGGCGTCATATAGAGGTATTGATTTACCCCCTCTACCACACCCGACCCTCCAAACTATCCCTTGTAACATTTGTGACACATTAATATGCCATAGACTGACAACCTTGAGTGTGGTTCAAAACGCATTTCACTACACATGGCTGCGGGCAATCAGTAGTATTCGGTGCGACCTGTTAGTTGATTGGCCTGATGTTTTACAGACCAAATTGTTGTGGAATTTAAGAACATGGTACCCTCAATATCGCTTGTTAATTGTAATATATATGTCGGGCGCCGCCCATTCTGTACGTATAAAAATGAATAAAATTTGTTATGAAAAAAAAGGGAAATCTACAGAAGAGAGTGGATCATGCCATTCTATTTTATTTTTATTAATTCAGATGCAAAAAATTACGCCAAAACTGTAGCTAGACAATCCTCAGTAGTTATAATAATAGTGTCCAATGAACAGCATAGTTTTATACCAGGATGCAACACTGCAAAGCACTTTAATATGGCTATAACCATGCTTGACATTGTAAATATTCTGTCACAATGGGCTGATTTGAACCTTCTGGGCGCAGAAAAGGCATTTAATTGCGTTGCCTGGTGGTATCTTTGGGAAGTGTTAGCACGCATGAAATTTGGCTCAAACTTTATTTCGTTGCTAAAAACCAACATATCTTACCACTACAGCTTGAATCACAGTTTGGGTCAAAGTGACTACTATTATTAAAAGACAAAGAGTTACACGGCAGTGGTGTCCATTACGACCATCATTGTTTGCTTTACGCCTATATCCCTACCTATTAAAGATAAAGGTAGAATCCTGCATATCCATGGTTTGTGTGAACTCTTAACTACTAAAAATTACGCAATGTGCTGATGACATTGCTATAGTCTCAACCAATGTGGAAACTGCCATACCTGCCATTGAAGAAATCACCCTTTAATTTGGCAGTGCTTCAGAATACACACTGAATATTGCAAAAGCTGAGATTCTTATTTGTTTTGTTTTATTCCAGTATATAGCCCTTTAGTCTTTTTTTACCGATTGGGCACTGAAATCTCAGCTTTCAGCTGGGGTATAAAAATCCAACAAGCAGCAGATTTCTCAAAATCCCAATGTAAGGTGGATGGGCGTTTCCTGTCTTTCATCTTTATTACTGGGCCACCACAGGAAAAAGGGCATTAATGTGTATTAATATCCAGCAAGATGATTTTATAACAAGTATATATGAACTTTGCTTTTGGACTGTGGAGTAGTGGGCGCTAGGCCCACATGCTTGTGGAATAATGCGCACACACACACAGTAGTTGGGTACTGGATATCTGGCACAGGGCACGTGCACCCGGCCCCTTTTATTATCAGGGTCACCTGACCGGTGACTCCTGTGATGGGTGGGTGTAAAGTGTAGTACACCACACTCTTGAACACTAGATTGTGTCCAGCAAGACACTACATCCCTCCCAAACCTTATTGGAAAAGAACCAAACAAAAGTCCAACCTATGAGAAAGAACAACCAGGAAAAACACAGCACCACTGAGTCTCTTTAGGCCATCTGCCGGGCAGTGCTGGATCACTGGACTGCATGGCCATGAGGTTTTAGTCCACCTTGGGGATGTCATTCAGACCGGCCTGGTCTCATGGTGCTGGAGACTATTTACACAGTTCAACGCGGTTGCATCCAGAGTAGTGGTGGATTCCACTTCGGAGATCCTCTTGAAGGCACTCAGGCTCCAGTGGACGGCAAACCTGCAAAGACAGAGGATGACCTTGTTGGAGGAGGGCCCTCCTAAAGGGCAATGATGCTTCCCAGTGCTCGCTGGCTGAGCAGCTTCAGAAGTTCCTCTCCTGCCTGGACTCCACTCTCACAGGAGTATCCTGGAGGCCCTTTCTATTGGGCTGCTATGGGACCGTGTGTACTGTGCGGGGTCTCTTGTAGGCCACGCTAAGGCATCGCTGAGGAACTGCAGACGGGACCACAGCCAGGTCGCTCCTGCAGCTGAAATGGTGGTGTTTCATGGTCTGTGTGCTCAAGCCGTGGGGTCTCAGATGCACATGCCTTCATCAGATGGTCTTTGGGTAAGCAGTCTCCGTCCACGACCTCCATGCTTACCGGTGCCTGTCGTGGAGCCACTGCAGATGCATCTCTTGTGTTGGGATTCCCCTCTCACCAGATTTCTCACGAGGCCCTTGCCCCTGGATTGCCACACATGACTGCGTCGGCTGTGCGGGGTCTCTCATAGGCTGCGCTGAAGGGTCGCTGCGGGACTCCCGACAAGGCAACGGCAGAGCCTCGTGCAACCCCAAGGGTGGATGGTCCAATGGTCGAGTATGCTCTCTTCGGCAGGCCTCAGGTTCATGGAGGCTCACAGAAGGTTTCTGAGTGGATAGCCTCCCACGGCGCCAGGAATGTCTTGTTGGTCTCCGGATGTTTCAGTCGTTTGGATCCACTCTGATGATACGATGCTCCTTAGGTGTTTCTGGTGATGCACCTGGGTAATGAGGATGACTTCCTTTTCACACTTGTGCGACAGGTGGCGATATCTTGCTGGAAGCGATATCTTGGAGTTAGGAGGACTGGAGGGACTCCGTGGCCACTTGTAGTTTTTTTTACAGACATGTGCAGTTGCTAGTCTTGAAGCAGCCGTTGTCAGGTGACTGGACAGTTGCACTGTGAAGCATGGAGTCCAGACGTAGATCGCGCTGGCTGGCGGCTTAGTTGGTCCTCCCGCAAAGCAGTCTCCAGTGATGTCTTTGCACCCCAGTGGCTGGCTTGAGTTGATGGATCCCCTCTCCACTAGTGGCATGAGTCCTCAGTCTTATCACTCTTCTCCCTTTTCGCTTGTGCACCTGTGGTGGTGGTTCACCCTGTGGCATCGTGCCACTCTCTTCTCCTCCTTCACAATGTGGGGTCATGCCACACTCATCCTTACTTCAGACCAGGTTCCTCACTCTGATGTGGCGTACTGCCACATGTGTCATGTTCGCGCCACATGGACATCTCACTGGCTGCATCCGGTTCCTATGACTGTGTCTTTTCTTTGTTGCGGACCTGTCGCAGATCTGCCAGTCAGTAGGACTTGCTTCTACCCCTCGTGGACCTCTCGCAGGCCACATCCCCTCCTCATGGATTTTCCCGGTGCTCCTCTACCAGGATGGCAGGTCACCTTCCTCGCTCGAGGGCGTCATGCTTGCACCTCAAGCTTGACCATTGTGGCGCTTGCTCCTGCCTCCGTTCAGGCATGCTCGGTCGGGTCGGTCACTTCGTATGATGTCCTCAATGCTGGGGCAATGGTGGCCATTCTGTCATGGGCGGCTGGCTGGCGCGGCCTCATCCTGTTGAACCTTGACTTGTTCTCTGTGGAGAGGTCTCACTCTACTGGGCGACTGCCCATGCTGTCAAGTTTCTGGGTGCATGCGTCGGTGCACGTCGGACTCCGCGCTCTTGGTCCTTCTTCAATGTGCCCTCGTCTGGCGCTTGGCGTGCTTGCTCTTCTTTCTTGTGGTGGTGGCCATTCACCACTAGGGGCATGTGATGCAGTTTCCTCACTTGTGTTGGTGTCAGACAGCCACTGGGGGCTCATGCTCTACGCATGTTCTCCTCATGCTTTATGTGGGGCTTGTTGCTTTCTTAGGCTTTGCTGCTGGGCACCACTGTACTCCTGTCAGCTCTCTTGGCTGGGAAAGCTTTGGGATTCTCGTGGTGATCAGCAGTGTTGTGCTGCACCCAGGAGTAACAGTCTTCCAATGGGACCGTTCGTTTTCCTAGATTCTCACCTGCGCTGTCACATCGGGCTTCGCAGGAGCTCTCTGCAGAGGTTCAGTCTCTCCCCCTTTAAAACCATTTGGCAGGCCCAGGATGTGTGTGGCTCTCTTTTGAATAGTCCTTTTCTGTTGCTGCCCCAGCCTCACGTGTGGGTTGCTCTGCAAGGTATTGTTGCTATTCTTGCACACCACTTCTTCAGTGCCACATTGACAATAGGCGGCCACCAGAGGGCAGGTGGCGCTCTCAGCACCTGTCCTGGCTGTTTCTCACAGCCTCTGTCTCAAATGGAGTAGTGTATGTAAATGCAGAGGTGCTCCCTTCATGCACTCTTTGTGCATCTCTCTCTACAGGGGCTCTTTGTCTCTCCCCCTTCAAGCCTCATCAGCCCACCAGGGGTGTGCAGTGCTCTCTGCTCCCTTCTAGCGATGTTGAATTAGCTGTGACTTTGGGCCACTGCAGCCTTAGCAGTGCAGCTGGCCAGTCCTTTGCAAAAGTGTTCAGTTTTTTTTCCGTTCAACTTGGTACCTTTTACTGGCCACTAGGTGGCTCTGCGGGTGATTAAAATGAGGCCACTGCAGCTGTTCCTGATTGCTGCCGGCCTTGTGGGCGCTGGAGGTGCTGGTGTGGGGAGAGGCGCTATCTGTGGGTATGGGGGGAGTAGTGAGCAGCTTTTGCAGGCTCGCAGGTGAGGAAATTTGCTGGGCTATGCCCCCAGTGTGGTGCTCTCATGCTTGGTCAGCGTCTCTCTTTATTTCCACCAGAGCCACGGCTGGCAGTCTCATTTAATTCCAATGCGGTGGTGACAGAGGGCCGATAGGTGGTGGTGCAGCGCTATTCCCAGCAAGAACATGCTGTGGGGTCAGGGGGTGGAGTTGGGGAGGGGTATAAGGGTGCAGGGGAGGAAGGCTTGTGCAGTGGTTGGGCCTGGGAGGGTAGGAGGGGGGGCATTGCCCCCCTCCAATCTTGCCCAGGTGGGAAGGCATGTCCCTGGAGGACAAGATAAGGGAGCAGCGCAGGATCATACAGGAGACCAAGGCCAGGTGGGGGAAGCTTTGCGTGGCCAGGGAAGGGAGGGGCTGCGACATTTGGGCGGAGGGGCCCCCTATGCTCACGTCAGAGGAGGAAGCTTGGGTTGAACAGGAGGCCGGGTGGGGTAAGTTGGTTTGGGTGGAGGAGGGCTGCCAGACAGGGGCAGGGACAGCCAGGACGGCGGTGAGACCTGATGGTGCTGGGGCCCTCCCAGGTTGGAGCAGCCTGGGGGGGTTCCAAGCCGGCGGCAGTTGGCAAGACGGCAGGGGGGCCAGCGGGGCGCAAAACGGCCCTGAGACGCCGGCAGGAAGCAGCAGGGGGGTCCGCGGCGGCCTTCCCTCCGTCGCGGGGGCAGGCATCGGCGGCGTGTGCGGAGGAATGTAGTGGTATGCATGTTAAAAAAGGAAAAGGTGTGAAGAGAGCTGTGCGGGAGGTGTTGTGGGCGTCTGCAGAGTTTGAGCCTGAGTTGCTATTGGATTATGGTGCTGAGTGTGATGAGCTGGAAGAGGGTGAACTGCGTGATGATGACGATGTGATGGGACGACCCGCGGGTGGTGGGGAGAAGGCAACCAGACAAGTTGGTGTTTTTCAGGAGACAAGCGCAGCACAAGGCAAGGCGAGGTTGAGCAATCCGAAGAAGAGCGGTGCCAAAGGGAAGGACGGAGAGACACAAGCAAATCTGACAGGTGAGGGCGCTTGGTGGGCTGCTTGGGACGGCGGTCCAAAAGGGAGGAGGAAAAAAGCCTGCCAGTCGGTGGTTGTGGGAGAGGGGTCGGTAAAACACGAGGGCGCTACCATGCATTGCGGAGGCGCCAGCGACAGGGGGGGAAAGATGCTGGGTCTAAGAAGTTAGTGGTGGCTAGTGTCCAGACCGACAAGACGGAAGGGACGGACGGGAAAGAGGACAAAGGGGAGGACAAATATCACAAAAAACTGACTTACAAGGGGCTGGCCATGCCGCTAGGGTCCCACTTATCGGACCAAACGAGAGCCAGGATTTGGCGACACGAATATGTGGATGTGTTCAAACTCTTGCATAGGGAGATCCAGGCAAAAGAGGGCTCTATAGAAGAGGAATGGGAACTCACGAGGAGACCTAGGGTTCCAGTTAACATGGAGAATTGGACTTCTGCGTTTTGGATATATGCTAGCATATATTGTGAGAAGCATCTCGACAGGGCCATAGCGTTGTTAAAGTACATGGACATTATCAGGAAGGCTCAGATGCATTTTGGGTGGTTTGCGTGGTTAAGTTATGATGAGGAGTTTAGGGCTAGAATCAGTATCAACCCGGACAAGCCTTGGGGAGAAGTAGACCAGGAACTATGGATGCAGTGGATGTCATCCACGCAGTCGTCCGCCTCAACTCACACAGCTAGCGGTCTGCCCATGACGTATCGGTCTTTTCAGGCGCATCCCATCCAGGCTAGGGTGGGAGGAAATACCGCAAGTAACACAGGGCCACCACCGAAGCAGGGGGGAGGTAACACAGGAGCCTGTTGGAATTACAACAAGGGCTTCTGTTCCCGATACCCTTGCAAATTTAAGCACGAATGCTCAAAATGTGGGGGGCGACACGCGCTCACACAGTGTTTCACCTTGGACACACCGTCTGAACAGTGGCTAGCCACTAAGGGCAGAGAACAGGCTGGGCCAAAGGGCTCCTACTCCAGTTAGGATCGAGGCCATGGGCCCGTGGCTCTTGATGTACCCCGATAGAGAAGCTGTGCTGAAGATTCAATGGGGATTTACCGAATGTTTCCGGGTGGGGTATCAGGGCCCTCGGGAAAGAAGGTGGGCAGAAAATTTGAAGTCAGCCAAAGAATTGCCGGAAGTGGTAGCAGCCAAATTGAGAAAAGAGGTCGAAGAAGGCAGAATAGCGGGCCCGTTTGTCGACTGGCTTGTTGATGACCTGATTATCTCACCACTGGGGGTGGTCCCTAAGAAAGAGCCGGGCGAGTACAGGATGATACACCATTTATCCTGGCCAGAAGGGAAGTCTGTTAACGACTTCATTGCAGAGGAGAACTCGAGGGTGCTGTACGCTTCAGTGGACGACGCAATCCGCCTAGTGCGGTTGTGTGGGCAGGGGGCGGAATTGGCGAAATGTGATGTGAAATCTGCTTTTCTTCTACTGCCTATACACCCCACGGATTTCTCATTGCTGGGGATGTAGTTTGAAGGGGCCATTTTCGTAGACAAGGTCTTGCCTATGGGCTGTGCAATCTCCTGGGCATTGTTTGAGATGTTCAGCACATTCTTGCAGTGGGCTTTCGTGAAGATCAGTGGTCATCGGGCAGTATCTCACTACCTGGATGATTTCCTATTTGTCGGCAGGGAAAGTTCAGGAGAGTGCGGGACGGCGCTGACACAGTTACAGGACATGGTGCAATGATTTGGGGTTCCCCTAGCGCCAGAAAAAACAGCTGGGCCCAGTTGTAGGTTGACTTTCCTGGGCATCGAGTTGGACTCGATCCAGTGGATGGCCCGGTTGCCCACAGGGAAGGTGATGGACATTCAGGCTTTCCTGTTATGGGTGATTGGGGAAAAGAAGATTGATCTGAGGGCGGTACAGCAGCTCATGGGCTTCTTGAATTTGCTTGCTGGGTGGTGAGAGCTGGGGGGACTTTCTGCCGACGCCTCGGCATGGCCATGTTGGGGGCGGTGCTACCACATCACAGGGTCAGGATCTCATTGGGAGTCAGAGCGGATTTGAGAGTATGGCAGACCTTTTTGACTAACTTCAATGGGATATCCTTGGATTTTGTTGACGACAAGACGATTTGGCAGGTGCAAATTTTCTCCAATGCGGCCGGGACGTCTGGTTTTGGCATCTTTTGGGATGGCTGATGGTGGTGGGAGAGTGGCCGGCCCATTGGGTGAAACAAGGGAGGAGCATCGCGTTCCTAGAGTTCTTTCCGTTGCTGGTGGCATTGGCTGTTTGGGGCACAGAGTTCCAGAACAGGTCGGTGCTGTTCCATGTTGATAACATGATGGTAGTGGAGTTTGTGAACAAACAGAGAGCGAAAGACCTGAGGGTTCTGAGGCTGCTGCGTAGTTTCATGATGAAATGCTTGCAATTGAATGTGGTTTTTCGGGCGAAGCATGTTCCAGGGGCAAGTAATGACATTGTGGACGCTTTGTCTTGTTCGCAGTGGCGGCGATTCCGACGACTGGCACCTGGAGCGGATGCATGCAAGACAGAGCTGCCGGACGGCATCTGGGCCTGGGGGGAATGAGAGTGATAGGCCTGGTTGAAAAGTCTATAGTGGAAACTGCGAGGCGCAGCTACATGCTGGCTTGGGCTGAATTTGGATCCTTTATGGGATGGACCCTGGATACATGGAACATGTCTCAACAAGATACTGAACAGGGAGTGATACGTTTTGTTTTGAGTTGCATTGATAAGGGCATGTCACAAATAACGATAGGGGTGAAACTGGCAGGAATCTCCTTATACAGTAAGTTGTACATGGGGTTTGACCCTGCGAAGGGTGTGATCCTCAGCAGGATACTGAAAGGTTGGGGTCGTGAGTGGGTGGAGGGGACAGGGGGGGCGCCAAGAGAGGCGATTACGTTTGAGTTACTCCAAAGTTTGCTATGGGTGTTGCCCGTTGTTGTTATGAGGGCTATGAGGTCTCTCTGTTTTGTTTATGTATGGTGTGGATGTTTTTTGGGGCGTTTCGGGTTTCTGATTGTTGGGCACGAGGGGGCGGGAAGGGAGAACATATGACGAAACAAGACTGGATGATGATCAATCGGGGATTTGGTTGGGACATTCTAAGACGGATCAGGCAGGACAGGGAAAATGCGTTTGGTTGAATGAGAGTGGATGCGAGGGAGTGGGCCCGGTGGGGGAGTGGAGAAGTTTCTTGAACGGGTCCAGCAGACAGTCGGGGGCAATATTTTGTCATGCATCAGGGGCGAGGTTGACTGCGTTTCAGTTGTTGGCGGTCTTGCGTATGGCTTTGAGGCGCCTGGGTAGGGACCCAGCTAGATATGGCACGCATTCTTTTGGTATTGGGGCGGCCATGGCTGCGGCTCAACTGGTCTGGTCATGGGACAGGATTCGTCAGATTGGGATGTGGAGGTCCAGGTGTTGTGAGCGGTATGTGCGAAAATAGGCATAGTTGGTTTGGGGGGCGAGGGAGGAGGATGGCGGGGGGAGTAGTCTGTACACTAACATATTTTTCTTGCCATAGGTTGTGTGGGAGGCCCGGGGACCAAGACGGTCACCTGGATCGTTGGACATTCGTTCATACATTGGGCAGCCAGATATGCAGATTGGCAGGTATACGGCTGTAGCCTGGGTCTGAAGAGCAGTCATCACGAGGTGCTTTGGTGGGGTAAAGGCGGGATGCGTTGGGGGGCCCTCTTGCCCTGGCTGACGGAAATGTTGTCGCAAAGAGGTTGCCCTGATATGTTGGTCCTGCATTTGGGCGAAAATGACTTGATACGCTTGTCGGGTTTGGCGACCCTACAGCAGATGCAGAGGGACCTGAAAGTCATGAAACAGAATATGGCGGGAACATGCATTGTGTGGATGGAATTTGTGCCACGAAAAAGGTGGAAAGGGGCAGTGAAACATGCAGCAGTGGAAAAAGCCCGCAGGAAGCTAAACAGAGCGATGAGGGTTTTCTGTGCGACAAAGGACATTAAAGTGATTGCGCATGTTGGGATCCGGTTGGAGGAGCCTTTGCTGTTCAGGGACGATGGGGTGCACCTTTCGCAACTCGGGAACGCCTATTATATGATGGAGATGCGTGATATGATAAGCAAGTTGTGGAATGAGTCGATCTGGTGTTGCAGGTAGGTGAGGGAGTAAGGGCGAATGGTGCACAGGACTGTGAAAAGGGGGGGCAGGTAACCGCTCTAAAGGGGGTTCCCTGGTTGGCAGTACTTTGGAGGGGCGGGGAGTCACTGACGGGCAAACCCGCCCCTCGGGGGGGGAGAAGGATGAATGATGGGGGTGCGGGATGCATGAATGCGATGGAAGGAGATACAGGACAGGATATTCGAAGATAAGTGAAGAAGTGGATGGAGAATTGAAAGGGGTCACGGAGTGGAATGGGAAGAGAGATTTGGAGCAAGGTGAAATGGTTTGAGTGAATGAAAAGTTGATGTTGGGGATTGTTATGGTTAATTGATGTTGGGGTTAATGATTGTGTTTATACAGCCTTGTCCTAATAAATGGACTTTTACGCTTCAAGAACAGCATGGAGTGTGTTTATTGCGCGATGATGGCCCCCGGGTGAAGTAGGGTTGCAGACCAGTCTTCCCCAGGGGTTTTTCGCGCAGGAAGGACATGCTGTAGGGTCAGGGGGTGGAGTTGGGAGGGGTATAAGGGTGCAGGGGAGGAAGGCTCTTCCTCTTCCTGCATCCAGCACCATCATGGAGGGTTGTTAAGATTTTATTGGACAACCCGCCCACCCTGCAATTGTTGGGGTTGAGGTAACGGGTCGGTTGGAGCATGCCAGTTTAGGACAGGTTGTAGGTTTGGTGGGGCAGTACTTTGGAGGGGTGGGGGAGTCACTGATGGGAAAACCCACCCCTCGGTGGGGGAGAAGGGTGAATGATGGGGGTGCGGGATGCATGAGTGCGATGGAAGGAGATACAGGAGAGGATGTTCGAAGATAAGTGAAGAAGTGGATGGAGAATTGAAAGTTGTCACGGAGTGGAATGGGAAGAGATATTTGGAGCAAGGTGAAATGGTTTGAGTGAATGAAAAGTTGATGTTGGGGATTGTTATGGTTAATTTATGTTGGGGTTAATCATTGTGTTTATACAGCCTTGTCCTAATAAATGGTCTTTTACGTTTCAGGAACAGCATGGAGTGTGTTTATTGCGCGATGGTGGTGCTGAAAACTCTCGCTCACGTTCCCGGTGACTGTCCGGATGGCGCATGTTTTCTCACCCACCCGGGCCTCCAGCAACCTATGCAGGGTTGGCAAATACTTGACAGGCGGGGCCTCCTTTATTTATGATTTCGATCCGCTGACACAAACCTCCGCACTTGCCTGCAGAAGCAGGCAGGTGGGCACTGGTTAGCTCTTGCTGTGTGTTTTTCTTTACTTTACTCTTCGGGGCTGGCTCCTTTTCACCGCACCTTGTAGTGCGCTTGAGGTCAGGTGGGTGACAGGGGCTCTGGCTTTCTCGCCACTTTGTGAGGGGCATCGGGGCACTCCTTGCTTGCAGCGGAGACCTCCCAGGCCTAACAGGGGTAGCAAGCTCTACCGGGCGTAGCAGGGGCTTGATCAGGGCCCGCGCAACCTTGATTCATACCATTCATTGTTGGCAATTTCGCAGTACTTCCTGCTTCTGCCACAGTCAGGGAGGTGCCGCCATGCGCTGCACTGTGAGAGGCCAGGTCGCAAGGGCACTGTCGCCTTGGTGCTGGAGTCAGGTCGACAGAGTTAGTATGGCAGTGGCCATCTGGACTTTCAGAGCTTGTACGACCTCCCTGCACTTGCCGGCCAGCGCTGCCCTGCCCTGCCTTAGCTTCACCACACTTCCGACTAGCACAGGTGAACGGTGACAGGCATGGGCAACTTGCAGGCATGAGCAGTCCTTGGCCTTGCCGTACCCTCCTTATCACACTGTCCACCTGGTCATGCCACAACTCACCATGTGGGGGACAACGGGAGCACCGGACTATGGAAGGTGACCAGACTCTTCTCTCCCACCTCAGGGCTGGTCAGGACAGCATCGGCAGCAGGTGTAGGGTGCCTCAGGCTAAACTCCCTCCATGAGGAACTGTGAGGTCACGGCTAACTCAAACGCATGATGAAACCCCCTCATCGCCATTGTGGAGTAGTGAGCGCTAGGCCCACATGCTTGTGGAATAATGCACGCACACACAGTAGTAGGGTACTCGATATCTGGCCCAGGTCACATGCGCCTGGCCCCTTTTTATGATCAGGGTCACCTGACCGGTGACGCCTGTGATGGGTGGGTGTATAGTGAAGTACACCATACTCCTGAACACTTGAACGTGTCCCTTAGGACACTACAGGGACCAAAGTTACTGGGTGGTTCTGACCCAAGTTTTACAAAAGAGATAAGTTTAGAGTTGCCCGGGATGCTCGAAAGACCTGGCAGAAGTGTATAAAGTCCTCTTGTGTATCTCTAATCCATAGATACTTACCAATCCGTCCACAGACATTTCTACCTGATAAATTCCATGATGGTATGGCTTCGAAATGCGCACAAGCTGGGGTCACACAACTTGTAACAATGTGTAACTCACACAGTGTATGCTCCTTTGTTGATCTTAAAAAAGCCTACCACCTGCCTAGAGATGGCTTTATTCAAATATCTTCAAATGAGAGATTTTCTAATGAAATCAGATATACAGATAGATAATATCGATCTATTAGAATTTCTCAATAAGCCTGCGACAGACACAATTAAAACCATCTATGCAACTTTGAAATGCAGTTACCTAATTTTCATACATGTCTAGCATAGAGATGGTCTGAGGCTTTGAAAATAACAGGTGTGTTACATAAGTAACAGGTGTGTCACATCATTTTCAATTAAGTAGTAAGTATCTTCATAGGATAAGCATATTACTACAACAATACACAACAGTACACACATATGAAATTAAAGTTGAATTGTCCCAAATGTTCGGCAGAAAACGCGGATGATCTTCATATGTTTATTACCTCTATGGTGCTTGGGTAATGTTGGGAAGCTGCTGCTTGTAATTTGGATTAAAGGCGGGACCCGGGATTACCATATGCTGGTATGTTTTTTTTATTTAAAGGCCATAGCAAATTAGCAATTGGCTGTATGTAATCGACCTGAATGTGCAATTTGTGGCAAATGATGCGCTCCACATTTGAAATTGAGTTGCCTATACATAGAATTAAAGGCAGTGTCAGGCAGAAACTCGGGGCAGAAGTATTGGGCATGTTTCACAGAAATAACCAAACCCAAGCCCAAGTGTATATATTGCATAAATGCTCATTATATTTATGTCTCTCAATAATAAGAACTATCGATGTAGGATGATTCATATTATTCTATTTATTGTTTTTACTGTAATTGTTTTCTTTCGCAATAAAAAAAGAAAAAGAAAGCAAACTATTGATTGGGTGGATGATGGTTCACCACCAGTTTCAATAGTCACCAAGTTCTTGGCTCAAACATAAGGTTTCAATAATGTACACCTGAGCTCAACCCCTGGTAACTGTTGCACAGAGCAGAAAGGCTGAGCTTAGAGAAAATATGTGAAGCATTAAGAAGTACTAATCAGTTAAAATGTCAAACACACAACACAATAAAAATCACACTCCAAATTTTTAAAATAGAATAAATGTAAATTAACAAAATACCATGAAAATAACAAAAATACATTATGGGGAATGGGAGATATATATTATTAAAGATTTAAGAAAAAAAGTAAACAATAAAGTGATGTATGGAATGCTTAAATTAATCTCAGCCACTGGTAATTTCTCAGGTCACATCCCAAGCCATTGTGCATACCATGCCACCTCAGTTTGGATCTAACTATACGCAAATCCATCTTGACTCTCCCCAATAGGAACAGTCCAGGCCAAACTGCCAGGCCAGGTACTTCCTGAACCAGAACGCAAACAAACCAGGATGGGTTTGCCCTAGTTAGGGGTCATCATACAGGTATAGCTTGGCTACAGTGACACAGTGTGCACTGGTCCCAGGTCTGGCATACACGTCCCACTTAGGGGCCTCCCCTAACCCTAATCTCCGCCAGGCTGAGACTACAGCACCCGCCAAATTTAGAAATGACTGACAAAACGGCGGTTATTTCTACGGCATTGGCAGGTACATTTGTCACAGTGGTTATTATCATTGCTTTTTAATGTTTGGCACACAGCTATGTCAACATGAAGAAGTCCGTCAAACGTATTTTGTTTTATTTTCAAAAAGAAGATCCTGAACCGGAATTTTCTTTTTAAAAATAAAAAATATGCCCCCTTACCATGGAAGTTACTTTACATTGTGAGGTGGGCATTAGACAGATTTTACTGCCCCTTACCATCTTCCTGGCGGTGACACGCAGTGAAAACTGACCTGTATGTCTGCCCATCTTAGGTAGTCAGACATAGAGGTCAGCCTCCAATGGCCCTTACTCTGTCTGGTCATCAGACCATCTTCTTGGCAGTAAGAATACTCCCTCACCGTTGCGACGGAGTATACTTGCCACCAAATTTTAAATCAGGCCTCAGTCTCTTTTTTAGGAGCTCATATTCCTCAAGCAGGAAAGCTGCATCCGGGAAGGTAGCACCAAAGTCAGTATAACTTGCTTTGGGTGCATTGATTTGTGTGGTTGGTCCCAGTCCTCCGGATACCTGAAAGTCCAACTTGTTCTGATTTTTCAGAATAAGTCCTTTCGGAAATTACTAAGATTCCCAGGACCTCAGAGACAGCACTTACAGATCAGGACTCACTCCATCAGAGGTTAGAAGCAGGGTCCGGTCCTCTTCCAATTGCAACTGGTCACTCAAGGGGAAAAGTCTCCTTCACCTTTTGATATCCTTGTAGTCACACAGGAGGTCAGCTAACTGGTCCTTGGGGTCAACATCTTTCTCCTAGGTACGAATGGGAGCAAATTCAGTCCTTCAGGTCTTCTCACAGTGTCAGACAGCAGGTTCAGTCCTCTTCTATTCTTATGCAGACGTAATTTCAGACCGAATGCGATGAAGCATGGTCAGATACACCAAGCAGGTTTGTTTCCATCAAGCATTTTACATTTGGACTTTGGGCCAAATGTATGAAAACATTTTGCATTCGCAAACGGTGCTAATCACTAATTTCAGCAATTTGCGAATGCAAAACAGCCTTTCAAGATGAATTAAAGGCTTTGTAGTTGCAATTTTACGTAGTCGCAAAAATCGCAATTACCTAAAAGTGAGACGAAAAATAAGGAATAGCAATTTGCGATTCCCCAAGCACATGTGCTAATCATTTCCTAAATGCAAACTATGCATTTAGGATATGCTATTACCATAGACTCGAAGTCAATAGTAACCATGTGCAATTTTTGAAAAATGCACACAAATGCATTTTTCTAAGTGCAATCTAGCGCTCATATGACCCTAGGGCATGTGTGTGCTTTACATGTGCACATTTTTTTTTGGGTGCTTCAGGGGGGCCTTAGACCCCTGGGCACCCTTGGTATTGCATTACCTAATTTGCGATTACTAATTAAGTAATCACAAATCAGGTAATGCAAAACCATTCACACTTATGTGCCTGTAGGCCCATAGGACAGAATGGAGTAGTATTACCTAATAGCGATTACCTAATTGCGATTGCGAATCTTTAGGAATAGCTATTAGGTAATCACTATTTTCTTACATACCATTTTGCAAATCCTTAAATAACGACTACCTAAAATTCGCTATTTAAGGAATGCAAAATGGATTTTTGATACATGCGGCCCTGTGTGTCTGAAATAGAAGTCAAATTCCTCCAGCAGGGCAAGGTTGCAGACTGTATCCCAGAAAGTCCTCTTGAAGCCAAGACGACGATGGATGAGGCGAGTCATATTATATGATAGTTACAAAATAGACATAAGAAACGGTCTATATGGCCACTGCAAGATGGCCGCTGCAAAAGGGAGATAGGTCCCCGCCCACAAATTTTTAACAAAATTTTGGTTAATTGTACCACATGACTATGGTAATAGTATTTAAAGACTTAACCCGGAAGGAGTGGACTATTGTATCCCGACCCGGAAATCGTTTACGTAGGAGCAAGGAGGCCGAATTTTCGGTTCCAAGTAAGTCTAGGAACAACGCGATAGTATATACGGCTTGTAAAGGTCCTTTAAACTTTTTTAAAAGGGTGGAATAACTGAGGGTGTGTAAGACGGTGATACACTGACAGAGTCTTACTCCGATAACGCACAGTTACGTCCTCACAAAGAGGGAGTGTTGTTGTAATTACTTTTAGATAATACTTAGACGTAAGGCCCCCCCATATGGGCTTGGAGAATGGAGACGACCTGGCATAGAGAAAATATATTTACAATAGACACCGAAACCTAAGAAATTGTTTATTATCAATAAGGTAACATACGGATAATATCCGGTATGTTCATAGAGTTGCTGAACAAACTGTTCTTTTTATACATTTTTAAATATATAGTAAATTTCTATTAGACTGAAGAATGTATATTGACTTAGTTCTTTACACATTTTATCCGTACAGAATGTCAGATTGAAGTTGCACAATCAAGGGAGCAACATAACCAGCACTTCCTCCAGCACATACAACGAGGAGTAAATCATTAGAAGAGCCCAATCGAGGCCTACCCTTCTGTATAGAGGATATTTCTGCTGGCTTTCAATAGGCATAGAGATAATTGTGAGTAAAGCGTAGTGATACTAGATAGATGTTTTACTACAATAGAATTTTCCAGAGAGCTGAAAACCCTTTTTTACTTGTTTGACTTTAAGGAAATTAACGATAATACTTATCGGTGGCTCCTATGAAATACGACCCAATAAAAGGAATAGTATCACATAAAAGGTACGCTATCCCATATCTTTTATATATATTAATTTGTTAGCAAACTTATGGCGCAATTTTGGCCTCTGTTTGTCTCTCTCTTTTTCTTATAATAAGAGGAATTTTAAAATACTTCTTTTATTTCTCGAAACACTATCTGTATTATTTTAGGTCATTCCTTGTTTCCAATCAAGAAGAGTGTTTCCCATCTATAGCGAATAAGGGATCCACCATTTTTGATATCGAGAATAGGTAGGTTATTATCATAATGTGTGGGCTCATATGCTGTGTCTAAGTGTGGCAAATATGAATGGGAGAGGTTTTTTGTTAATTGGTAAATGTTGAAAACCATGTGTAGGTGGTTTATTACAATGTACGTGGACTTGAGAATCATAATTTAATTGTGTAAAAAATTATATGATATGGCTACAAATGGATTAATGTGGCCATATGAGTATAGATGACAATAGAATAGAAAAGTTAACCAGACTTATTTTTGTGTATTTAATTTGTAGAAAACTCTGTCCTGAAGAAGGTGATCAATCAGCATTTCACCGAAACGCTGCAACGACTATTATGTAGTTTTCTGGTGTACAATTACTGTGTATGAAATTTGTCGTATGTATCAAGTGAAAACCATTTTTTAATGACTTTTTTAAGATTTGTCAATTATGTTTTTAAAGAATTTATGAATAAAATCGATTTTGTATATTTTAAATATTGTGTTGGGATTATTGTCTGGTTGATTCTCAAGTGCCATTGAAACAATTGGAAAAGAGTACAATTGGGCTTGTTATTTAGGATTACACTCACAGTGGATAGTTTTGCCTTGAGGTTTTGCACATTTGGATTACAGTATTTGGTCCACACATTTCTATGAGGGACTTGTTGTTTGTAGACTGTAATCACCCTGTCCCTATTTTTTAATAGGGTGGCTCTTGTTGTTGTATTTGCATTTTGCACAGCTGGTTAGCTGGGAGCCCTTTGTTTAGACACTGCACATTAGCAGTTTGTGAATTGATATTACGAAATGGATGGTTTAAAAACATACGGTTTTACAGAGGACCAATTTAAGAAAATAATCAACGGTACCTCTAAAGACATAACCTCCATTACAATTACTAATAGTGACGAGGAACAATGGAAAATCCTCTGGAATTTAAAAAAAAAGGCAACAAGAACTGAACTCCACGCCGATTTTCTGATCGAATATTGTAAGAAAGGTATAATTCCTAAAGGTCTTCAAGTAAATAATGAACCTGGAGTTTTTATTAAAAATAGGAGATTTTTGGAAAATTGGACATTTATTGCTAATAGGTGTAGTCGCGATTGGATGCTTTTAATAATAGAAACAGCACAGGAGGTTTTAATCATAGAAAAAAAAGAGATAGAGGAAATGGAACTAAAACTTAGGGAAAACACCTCGTTGGAAGAAGCCAAAAAGAAACTTGAGGAAATCCAACAAGACGTCTCAGACTATAGAGAGTATCTTTTAAACAAAAAAGCAAACAAATTACGTAATGACATCTCTAAATATAATATGGAACAGGTCTATCCATATTTGCAAAAAGATTTTTATGAAAGACCGAGAGAAGAGTTGTATAACAATAAAAAAAACTGGATACAACCAAGAAAAACTAACCCACGTAAGAGAGTGATGTTTTTTGACACGTCATATACGAGCTCAGAGTCAGAAAATGAACAATTTAAAGATGATTATACTACTAGCAATAGGGAAGCCATTGCGGGCACGAATAGAGACACTCTTTCTTTTTTAGACAAAAGACCAACCAACCGTGGTCAGAGCAGGGGCAGGACCAGAGGAAGGGGCTTTTTTACCCCGAACCCGGTACAGAATCGCCCGTACACAAGGAGCCAGAAACATTGGGACTAACTGAAAAGGCACCCATCATTAATCTCTCCAATAGAGTTCTCACACAAGAGGAGATTAGTGTTTTGGAAAAAGGATTAGGATACGCTATCACTTCCCCCGTAGATAGGTATAATTTGGAAAGAGATGTCCAAAACTTTTTTAGAAAGATACGATTGAACTGCTTTTTCGAGGGAAAAGATAAAATTCCTACGATAAATAAATCAGGCCTGAAACCCAAATCAATGTGGACTCCATCATTACAATTAGTCCACAAAGACATCGAAATCTTTTAAAGAGTAGTCGATAAAAGTATAAACGACCTGTTGGATAAAAAAGTTTGGATTAATAAAAATCTGACAGCTAGACAACATATAGCACTGTCAAATTTGGAACTGTGCCAAGATATAACCATAAAACCCGCCGACAAAGGCGGGGGTATTGTGATTTTCAATACCTCTGACTATAATACAAAAATGATGTCCCTTTTGAACAACACACAACACTATCAGAGATCGAATAGAGACGAGTGGGACGCCCTAATTCGTATAGTTACCAGACTTTTATCCTTAGCTAAGGAAGATGAAGTTATCTGTCAGGATGAATTTAACTTTTTAAATAATACACATCCTATAATACCTGCCCTATACGGGCTCCCAAAAATTCATAAAAACATTAATAATCCACCCATGAGACCCATTGTATCCAGCATTGATTCCCTCACTGAGCCATTGAGCAAGTATGTGGATATCTTTTTCCAACCGCTAGTCGTTCGACAACAAGCATATATAAAAGACACGACGGCAATGATCAGTAAAATTGAGAATCTTTCTTTTAATACTGAGACCCAATGGCTTGTGACTCTTGATATAGAAGCTTTATATTCAAATATTCCTCAAGAGGCTACTATTCAAATGATTAAAGATATTATGTGCAATGACGAGGGAGATCTCACGACGCACGCAATTTTTATTATTGAATGTGTGGAGATCATCCTGAAGAATAATATTTTTTTATTCAAAACTGATTTCTTTAAACAAATAAAGGGGACCAGTATGGGAGCTACTTGTGCTCCCAGTCTGGCGGGTTTGTATGTCAGTAAGTTTGAGGAAAGGCACATTTTTAACCCAATAGCACCATTTTATGAAAATATTACAGCTTGGTCACGCTATATTGATGATATTTTTTTATCTGGACAGGCAATGAAGACACACTTAGCTTTTATTGATTGGCTTAATCTGGGAGACGAGAACCTTCGTTTCACGTCCTCCATCAATAAACAAAGTTGTGACTTTTTAGATATTAAAATCAAAAATTTGAATAATCAACTTCAAGTGGAATTATTCACGAAGGCCACAGATAAAAATACGATTTTACATTACAATAGTAATCATCCAGCATGTCAAAAGAGAATATCCCATTCGGGCAATTTCTCAGGATCAGACGGAATTGTAGTGATATTAAGGACTACAATATCCATGCTGATAGACTATCAAGGAAATTGTCTGAAAGAGGATACCCTAGGAGGATCATCAGAAAAGCATATAAGCGTGCCAAATATTATAATAGGGACTCCTTTTTTGATAACACAATGACAAAACAAGAGGTTCGCCAATTACCTATGATCTTTGTGACGAATTTTAGTGATATAAGTAATAAAGTAAAAAATATTATTAACAGAAATTGGCACCTATTAAATAGACAGGGAAAACCAAAATTGGAAAAACCTATGTTCTCATTCCGTAGAAATAGAACAATTAGAAATAGTCTTGTACATACATATAAGAATGTCATTACTAATAAACAACTTAGTATAACCAATGCCCCGTTACCGGTAGGCACTTTTCCGTGTAGTACATGTAATAATTGTAGCAATATCATGAGAGGCACGAGCGTGGAACATAATAAGGTAACTCATAGATTTAAAAACATGACAAACTGTCGATCTAAGAACCTTATCTATTTGTTCCTATGCCCATGCAATCTTGGGTACATAGGAGAAACATCAAGAGAAATTAGGATTAGGATCAATGAACATAAATCTGCCATCCGCACTTGCAAGAAAAATGCCCCCTTGTAGAACATTGGATAGAGAAAGGACATACTATCGACCACCTTAGGTGGTGCGTGATAGAGACAATCCAAACAAATATACGGGGTGGCGATATAACAATTAAACGTAGAAAACGGGAACAATTCTACATGTCGAAATTTCAGACATTTAGACTGGGCCTAAACAGCAAAGAAGAGTGGGAGAAATTGATTTAAAATGAGACCATCTGTATTAGACTCTGTGTAAAAGCCTTAGTATCAATATCCCCCATAGCATGGTTCGCCAATTAAATAATGAATGATTTAGCAATCTTAAAAAATTGAAGTTGACAACGGTCGCTTTATACACAATAAAAGATTGAATATTGTGTACGCATAAAGACCGTTAATTGTACATATAGTACCTTTTGGCGGTCTTTGTGCCTACATTATATATTACAAAATGGCCGCCGGTATTTGACGGACTCTGTATAAGAGCCCTAGTATTAATATCCCCTATAGCATGGTTCGCCAATTAAATAATGAATGATTTAGCAATCTTAATAAATTTAATTTGACAATGGGCGCTTTATATACAATAAAGGTTAAATATTGTGTACGCATAAAGATCGTTAATTGTACATACAGTACCTTTTTGGCAGTCTTCGCGCCCACATCACATATTACAAGATGGCCGCCGGTATTTGACGGTGGTTCATCCATTCAGTTTTTATAGTTTGATTAACTTCGGGCGTGCGTCAATAGGATACGATGAAATAGGAGGAAAAAGATGATATATCCTTACAATTTAATTACCCCTATTTTTATTTTGAGTAAACCGCGGCATTCGAACTGCGTAATAAATAAAGAATTCAAGACGAAACAATTTGCAGGTGTTTAATAGAGACTCGTGGTAAAATACCATTGCTCGGGTTGTTAACACTGTTATCAAAGTAGTTATAGACGAGTCATATTATATGATAGTTACAAAACAGACATAAGAAACGGTCTATATGGCCACTGCAAGATGGCCGCTGCAAAAGGGAGATAGGTCCCCGCCCACAAATTTTTAACAAAATTTTGGTTAATTGTACCACATGACTATGGTAATAGTATTTAAAGACTTAACCCGGAAGGAGTGGACTATTGTATCCCAACCCGGAAATCGTTTACGTAGGAGCAAGGAGGCCGAATTTTCGGTTCCAAGTAAGTCTAGGAACAACGCGATAGTATATACGGCTTGTAAAGGTCCTTTAAACTTTTTTAAAAGGGTGGAATAACTGAGGGTTTGTAAGACGGTGATACACTGACAGAGTCTTACTCCGATAACGCACAGTTACGTCCTCACAAAGAGGAGTGTTGTTGTAATTACTTTTAGATAATACTTAGACGTAAGGCCCCCCCATATGGGCTTGGAGAATGGAGACGACCTGGCATAGAGAAAATATATTTACAATAGACACCGAAACCTAAGAAATTGTTTATTATCAATAAGGTAACATACGGATAATATCCGGTATGTTCATAGAGTTGCTGAACAAACTGTTCTTTTTATACATTTTTAAATATATAGTAAATTTCTATTAGACTGAAGAATGTATATTGACTTAGTTCTTTACACATTTTATCCGTACAGAATGTCAGATTGAAGTTGCACAATCAAGGGGAGCAACATAACCAGCACTTCCTCCAGCACATACAACGAGGAGTAAATCATTAGAAGAGCCCAATCGAGGCCTATCCTTCTGTATAGAGGATATTTCTGCTGGCTTTCAATAGGCATAGAGATAATTGTGAGTAAAGCGTAGTGATACTAGATAGATGTTTTACTACAATAGAATTTTCCAGAGAGCTGAAACCCCTTTTTTACTTGTTTGACTTTAAGGAAATTAACGATAATACTTATCGGTGGCTCCTATGAAATACGACCCAATAAAAAGGAATAGTATCACATAAAAAGGTACGCTATCCCATATCTTTTTTATATATATTAATTTGTTAGCAAACTTATGGCGCAATTTTGGCCTCTGTTTGTCTCTCTCTTTTTTCTTATAATAAGAGGAATTTTAAAATACTTCTTTTATTTCTCGAAACACTATCTGTATTATTTTAGGTCATTCCTTGTTTCCAATCAAGAAGAGTGTTTCCCATCTATAGCGAATAAGGGATCCACCATTTTTGATATCGAGAATAGGTAGGTTATTATCATAATGTGTGGGCTCATATGCTGTGTCTAAGTGTGGCAAATATGAATGGGAGAGGTTTTTGTTAATTGGTAAATGTTGAAAACCACGTGTAGGTGGTTTATTACAATGTACGTGGACTTGAGAATCATAATTTAATTGTGTAAAAAATTATATGATATGGCTACAAATGGATTAATGTGGCCATATGAGTATAGATGACAATAGAATAGAAAAGTTAACCAGACTTATTTTTGTGTATTTAATTTGTAGAAAACTCTGTCCTGAAGAAGGTGATCAATCAGCATTTCACCGAAACGCTGCGTCGACTTTTATGTAGTTTTCTGGTGTACAATTACTGTGTATGAAATTTGTCGTATGTATCAAGTGAAAAACATTTTTTAATGACTTTTTTAAGATTTGTCAATTATGTTTTTAAAGAATTTATGAATAAAATCGATTTTGTATATTTTAAATATTGTGTTGGGATTATTGTCTGGTTGATTCTCAAGTGCCATTGAAACAATTGGAAAAGAGTACAATTGGGCTTGTTATTTAGGATTACACTCACAGTGGATAGTTTTGCCTTGAGGTTTTGCACATTTGGATTACAGTATTTGGTCCACACATTTCTATGAGGGACTTGTTGTTTGTAGACTGAGGCCCTGCTGAAGCCATTTATTTTGGTGAGACAAGTTCAGAGAGGGAAAAGTTCAAATTTTGCACCTATGGAAGCCCTCTCATTGGCTAGATACTTTGTGTGCCTTCGCCCAGTCAAGATGGCTATGTTCAGACCTATAGAACCTTCTTTGTCTGCAGACTTTATAACAATGTTCCAATTACTTTCTTATGATGTCAGAACTCTACTTTCACAGCCTGAAAGGTTGTCAAAATTTCTCTTTTTATCTGCTTCAGTCCTCACAACGTCTGTAAGGACAGCTTGTTCAAAGGTGTATATTTGGTGAGAAATTGTATTACAGTGGTAATACCTACTGACTACAGAGACTCAGATTCTATTGATCAAACTAAGCTTATTTTTAGTGTGACAATACCTTGTAGAAAAATGAAATATCAATCACGGCTTCATAAATGAATGGAGTTAAGAGAGAGCACATGGAGTAACTTCCGCCCACAAATATGTAAGGGCATGTGAAGAAAATCTATGTCAATAATTACTTCAATCAACGACAAAGATTAATCTTTTATCTGGGAACCAGGAGGATATGCACTCAATTAGATAGGCATTATGGGCCCGATTATGATGGTGGGATTTGGACCGACCGACAAGTAGTCGGTGGTCCCACCCTCCAAATTATGATGCGACTGACATTTAGGCAGTCAGAATCATGGTTTTTTCCATTGCGGCTCACTCTGTGGTCCGAAAATGGCTGCAGCATAAGCCGCAATGGAAAAAGGGATTTTTTAAACATCCATGCCCTGTGTGCCAGGTACCATGTGGTGCCTGTCACACGTGTTATGGATGTTTAAGGGGGCACCACAGGTGCCCCCCAGGCCTCATAGCGGATGCCCACGGGGAACGGGGCCCTGCAAGGGGCTCCCAAAGTCCCTTTCCGATAGCCTTTCCATGGCGATCGGACCGCTCTGGAAAGGCTGTCGAAAAGGGACATTGTTATCCCTATGGATGTGCCTGAGCAGAGACCGCCCCTATTGTAGGGAAAATTATCTGACCAATGGGCCGGTAGGAAGTGTCGGTCTGTCCCTCCAACCGATACAGTCCGACTGACAGCATCATCATGCGGCAGTCGGAGCGCTCTGCTGGATGTCGGTCGGACCGCCACTGACGGCCTGTCAGTGGCGGTTTGACCAACATTCTTATGAGGGCGTATATTAGGTACAGGGTTAAGATGAAAAGCCTATTGTATGCATCACCATTTACCTGAGCTTATTCACTTTGCAGGAACTGGAGTAGAGAGTCTGTTTTAGTTTGAATCATGGAAAGCAATGTGGTGACTAAAGGGGATGAAATATTGGACATGTAAGTCTTTGGGCTCTTGTCGAGTGGGTCTGGGCTCTGGAATGAAATGGTTGCAACAAAGGAAGACTTTCTTGATGAAGGATGACCTACACTTCTGCCTATAGGACCTCAGAAAGGAGTGGAAGGAATATTTGAAGCAGGAGCTTACAAAGGTGTGGAAGGGGCTGGCTGAAGCAATGGATATGAAGTTGAAAAACTGGGAAATGGTGTACTGGGAACAGAAGAACATAATGGGCAATGTGAAGAGCAACTAGGCATGCTTTGAATCACTAATCTTCCAGGTGGAGGTTCTACAGATCGAGTGTTAGGACCTTACATACTGTGCCTGGAATGACAACATGGGAGCAGTTGGTGTAGATATCATTGATTACACCCAGCTACAATTTGGATAAGTCTTGGGCCTGAAGGAAGGGGCTTATGTGGGGAGTGAGAGAGTGCACAGGGTAGCCTTGTCCAATCGAGATAGAGGCAGCTGTACCTGATTTATCCTCAGAAAACTGCCCTCCTGTCAACAGAAGCCATAATGAAGGAGGCCAGTCAGCTGACCCGGATCAAGTTTCAAGGAGATACGTTTATCCTACTAGAACATCAAGCCCTGGCAACCCAGGCTAAATGGAGAAGCTTCAAACCACTAATGGATAATTACGTGCTGCATCCACTTCCAGGTGGAGCGCACCATGGTTCATGCTGCATCTTTGAAAGAAAACCTATTAGCTCCGAATGTACAAGAACGCAAGAAAACTCATGGGACCTAAAGCAGAATGCAAAAAAAGCAGGAAAAGGGTGAAGGCTCCCAAAAATGGCAGCAACAAAGGCAGATTCGTAGGGGATGGCTAAAGGAAAAGGAAAAGATTTAGGTCCAGTACTACTAGAATCCAGTGCCCTAACGTGCTGGACAAAATAATGTCTCACTAGAAGGCTCTGTTTCTGAAAAAAGCTCAATAGTTGAACATCAGGTGGCACTAAATCCCTTCTCTCTCAAAACATTACAAGTGGCATGCAATGGGCTCCGGGAAGATGAGGCCCAGAGAACTTGGAAGGCTGCAAGTAGGGTCTGTGGGGCACAGGCCGTGAGCCCAGGGGCTGCTGACCAGTTTCTTTCATTATATGTAGTCCCTTTTTTTAATTGTCATTTTCACTTGTTTGATCAGTTGGTATAGATGAACAGTTAGCGAGTATAGTATTGATTCTTAACAATAATCATGTTATTTTTTTATTGATGAGTTGGTGGGAAGTGAGGCGTTGAAACAATAGGGTGGCAGGAGCTACACTGGGAAAGAACACAGAAGGAATTTATGGTTATGTCATTTTCCCCAGGATGAAATGCAAGATGTATCCATAAAATTTGCAGGGGCTGAAGGCACCCACAAAAATACCTACATTTCACTCTAGTTTAGAGGACAAGAAGGGAGTGATTGTTCTCATACAAGAAACATATTTACACAGGGAGGAATCATGGAGGTTCAAATTGAAACACTACACCTCTCAGGTAAACACCATGGTACTGAATAAAACATGTGGTGTCATAGTACTTGTGCTGTGCACAGTAGGCAAGGAAATCTTTAATATTGCGTCAACTAATCAGGGAAAGAATGGCTTTATGTCTGAAGACCTGTGGAAACTTTAGGGCTTTGCAGAGAAAAATAATAATTCTAAAAGGCAACTTTAACAAAAGGGATCACAGACGCAATGGACTGATCCGTGTCCAGCACCTGATAGGCACAAATGATGTCACCGAATACTGTGGAACTGATGTCAGACATGGAGCTGGAGATATGGAGCAGAGCAAGTAATAACAAAAGACTACGGGGCATATTAGCAAGGGCGTTATCGCCGCTTTAGCGGCACTTTTTGCCGCTAAAGCGGCGATTTTTCTATCGCCCTATTAGCAAGCTGTCGCTAACAGCTGTTAGAGACAGCTTCATGGCGAAAGCGACCGTTTTGGTGCCGCTTTGCATGTCAGCGATATTTATCGCTAATGACATGCAAAGTAGGCGTTCCCAACTAAAAGCGTCTGTAAACAGTCGCAAACACAACTTCCCCCTATTACCAATGCCCGCGAAGCGATAAAAAAAGTTGAGCTAACCGCGATTATCGCTGGAATTTAACACCTGCTAAAAACCTGACTTAACCATTCTTGTCAATGGGAGGTGGATTGTAAGGTTAAGTCCTCACCTGCCTATTAGCGAGCTTTTCATTAGCGCAGTGAATTTATCGCTGGATTTCTCGCGCTATTGCTGGGTTTCGCCGCTATCGCTGGATTTATTATCGTCTTGGAGATAAGCGTTGATAATAATGCGTTAACTCCGCGATGAAATCCAGCGATAGCCGGCGATAAAAAAACACAGCGCTAAGCGCGCTTTGCGATAATTATCAAAAATCCTTGGTAATATCCACCTTACACTTTTTTTCTCATATCTATCATTCATCAACTAATAGGGTTGATGGCAAGCACAGACATCGGTATAATAATGATATCTTATTATGCAGGTAAAGTTGATTCTCACAAGAATAGATACTACCCATAGACACAGAAAGTGATGCATGCAGTGCTACCTTCTAAAAGACACAGCCAACAGAGCTGAGACAGCTACCACCAAACACAAGTACTTTCTGAATAGCAATGCATCTGACACCACATGGGAAATCCAGTGGGAAAGCAATGAAAGTGGTGTTCCAAGGGAGAACGATTGTCCTGACAGCAGCTAAAAAGCAAAACAGGAAAATAGTACAGCACACCCTGGAACATGAACTGTGTGAAGGTGAAGTAATGTCACACTCAGGGCCGGACTGGCCGTAGCGGGCAGTGGGTGTTTCCCTTCCTGGGAGGCTGGAAGGATGGGGGCCGGTTTTGTTACTGGGGCTGGTTTTGCAGTGGCACTGCAATATCGGCCCCCAGTAAAAAACATCAGTGCTTCGCACTTGCCCACCCAGTGGGGCTAGGCTGGAGGCTGGTCCCACTAAGTTGCCAGGGCAGCTTTGGGTTCCCAGTCCGGCCCTGGTCACACTCAAGATGAGATGCTGACTTTGGGTGAAAGCCTGATACTGGGTCGTTGCTCTAAGAATGGAATGCTTCAGGTATTTCAGTTCCAAAAGGAGTGGTTGCATAGTTAGTATGCTCCAAACATACTGCTGTAGGGAGCTTTGAAGGCATGATGTGCTTCAGTTTGGATGCTTACCTGCTCACCAGTTGTTTCACTCTCCCGGTGTTTTGGATCTCCTCAGCACATCAGCACTTCTCAGATAGTCTCTTGCTGGCAACCCTTGAGCGCAGGCTTGTGCTGCAATGTTTAACAGTGAATTGTAAGGGGGTTTTCCTGAGTTCATTGCCTTACATGATCAAGTTTGTTTCTCCATTTCAAATATTGCTTTTGGAATGAGATCCTAGAACATTATATGTTGTCTTTGTGTCGAAAGATTTCTGTATTCTGTTCACCTGATCGCTCTAATACATCACAATGTTGCTTGTTCCAGCTTGTAGCTTCAACAAAGGGTCTGCTTTCTCCAGATACCTGTGCTACCTTGCTTCTGGTCCAAGCTTTCTTCATCAGCCTGATCAATCAAAGGGTATTGTGTCTTTCAGACTTTTCCACCATGGACATCAGTTTGTGCTTGACTGGGACCTAGGAGTGATTTAGGGCTGATTGCAATGGAGAGTAGGCTGCATATAGAAAACTGGTTGGAGATTTTACCTTCTGGCTTAGTCATGGAAATGGAAGTCAAAAATCCTCAGTGAAGCAAGGCAGCAGGCTGTGACCCAAAAGGGCTCCATGAGGCCGGATAGCAGTCAAATCAAGTCCTGGTGAAGTCATTGACTTTTGGGCAAGAAACCAATGAGCGGCAAAAATTCAAAATTCAAGTCCCCAAGTCCCTCACTTGCCCGATGATTTTGGCACCTTTGTCTGGTGAAGCTTTTTCCATTCAGACTTAGTACTTTTTTTGGAACTCAGATTCTTCCTGTAGGGCAAGGCTGAAAGTGATAGCCTAACAGGCCTGGATACCTCTCTGTGATGTCCTGCTGAAATGGATTTGCTGCTGCAGAAAAGTTCAGAGCAGGAGTAACCTGAATCTTTGGCCCAGCTGTAAGTCCAAGGTTTTTCAGAATGTTAGGAGGAGTACACTTTCACACAGCCAAGTGTCCCAGAACCTCAAGAATACAACTTTGGGATCAAGACTCGCTCCAGCAGAAGCCACAAGCAGGGTCCAGGGCAGGTTCAGTTGGAACTGGTCAGCTGCACTTAGGACAAGGGCTTCTAGCAGCTTGTTGCTTCCCTGCAGCTTAACAGGAGGTCAGTAAACTTATCCTTGGAGTGAACTTCTCTATCCTGGGTACAAGTGCAAATCCTCACAGGTCTCAACAGCATGTTCAGTCCTTCTGTCATCCACAGGTCCAGTCGTCCAGTAGGTCTAGTAGTGTTCTGAAGAGGATGTCTTGTGGTGCCACGTGTATGCTGGATTCTAGCCTGTTGGTAGAGGAGACTCCTGGTCCTTCCCTAACCAATAGGGGAAACGTTCCCCAGGATAACCTGTCCCACTTTGTAGCATTTCCTTCTGTGCCCTACTGCAACAATTCCAAAATGCCATTTTCTACCTAAAATCAAACTAGCATCACCATTCTTCCCCTGTGCAAATCTCCTGTGATTTTTCAACTGTTTATGTCTGCCAAGAAATGTATGGTATGACAATGGAAGCACTTGGATCAACTGGAACACAAAGAAATGGGAAACAATGGTGCTGGAGAGGCTTCCCAATCATCCACTTAAAAACAGAGACAACCTCCTAGCAGTATTGCAACTTGCCCAAACCTACACAGAAAGGGACAGTGGAGAGATAAAATACCCATTGAGACTTTGAGGCTACCTCTATTCGATTGAAGCCATAGTGGCACCTCATAAGTAGCACTCCTAAACCCAATAAGTGTTGTCTGGCCATTCCAAGTTAGGCAACACTGAACCCTAAGTGTCCAACCACCAGAGATCGATAGGTAAATGGAGGATAGTTACCATTTTTCGCAGGTTACATTTGGTTTGTGGGACGCTTCCAATGGTAGGTTACTATAAGTAGGGAGTTTTACTTAGCTATTTTCGTACGACCGTTATGTTGTATACTCGGACCATGTGTTGAAACACATGCTTTATGGCACAAGGCAAGTGCATCTATAAGGTTACAGAATTCCAAGGTGACCTTCAGTATTATTTCTAGGGATGCTTACCGGTAATGTATCGCTTAACAAATATGTTTGTGTTTTCCCACCCTTTCGCAATTGACTGTGACATTCAATCCAATTCTGACTTTTCATCAAATAGTTTGCATGCACGTAATGTAAAAGGCTAAAAAGGCAGTAATCGATCAAGTTGTCATACATGATGTAAGGAACTGGCACATATGTAGTTTGAGAGCAGAAAACAAATTCAGTATTGTGTAGGATATAATGCTGTTGTATGCCCGAAAGAAAACAGCTTAAAATAAACTTTTTCCATTAACCCCTCAGCCCTAAAAATGCAAGGTACCATTTTGGGAAAGCTTCTCGCAGTTGCCAGGTGCTGCAAAGCTTATATTTTAATTTTTACTCGTATGCTTCAAGCACTACCTCTAATTAAACAAGGTGGTTTATTACGACTGAAACGTAGTCTCCCTAGCTCTCACATAGCAGCAAGATAGGGCTGTGACACTGCGCTTCAATGATCAGGTGAATGACTCCTGTCTCCCCTCACAGGCGTGCACTGAAGATGGTTAGGGCACTCATAGAGTGGATGTGTGCACTAGAAAAATGTAGCAGCCTGTTCTTCTCATTCCTGTTTTTGACACACAGAGGGCGTTTAACAAGAAGTACATTTCCCGGTCTCTGCCAGGTAACGAGTACAGACATGATTACGTCACTGCTCACTTGTAATAAATTGCTATAAGTAAGTAGTGCAAAAACAACAATTGATGGACAGAATGCAGAACAATGTCGTACATTCACCCCAGTACAGAGATCTGGGCCTAAATCCATCGTTTTTTTGCTCACCATTCCATTCCAGTTTGTACCCAGCCATATGCAAATCAGTCTTGACCCTGCGCCCAATGGGAACAGTCCAGCCCGAACTGCCAGGCCAGGTTCTCTCTGGACTGGAAACAAGCATCCTAGGACCGGTTTCGGGCTTTCAGCCCTCATCAGCCAGGATAGCTTGACTCCAGTGGCATGGAGAGCACGGGACCCACGTCTGGGCATACCCGTCCCACTCGGGGTGACAAATGCAAAAACAACAATTGATGGACAGAATGCAGAACATTGTCGTACAGTCACCCCAGTACAGAGATCTGGGCCTAAATCCATCGTTTTTTTGCTCACCAAGCCATTCTAGTTTGGACCCAGCCATATGCAAATCAGTCTTGACCCTGCGCCCAATGCGAACAGTCCAATCCGAAATGCCAGGCCAGGTCCTCCCTGGACTGGAAACAAGCATCCTAGGACCGGTTTCGGGCTTTCAGCCCTCATCAGCCAGGATAGCTTGACTCCAGTGGCATGGAGAGCACGGGACCCACGTCTGGGCATACCCGTCCCACTCGGGGTGACATATGCAAAAACAACAATTGATGAACAGAATGCAGAACAATGTCATACATTCACCCCAGTACAGAGATCTGGGCCTAAATCCATTGTTTCTTTGCTCACCATGCCATTCCATTTTGGACCCAGCCATATGCAAATCAGTCTTGACCCTGCGCCCAATGTGAACAGTCCAGCCCGAACTGCCAGTCCAGGTCCTCCCTGGACTGGAAACAAGCATCCTAGGACCGGTTTCGGGCTTTCAGCCCTCATCAGCCAGGATAGGTTGACTCCAGTGGTATGGAGAGCACGGGACCCACGTCTGGGCATACCCGTGCTACTCGGGGTGACAAATGCAAAAACAACAATTGATGGACAGAATGCAGAACAATGTCGTACATTCACCCCAGTACAGAGATCTGGGCCTAAATCCATCGTTTTTTTGCTCACCATGCCATTCCAGTTTGGAACCAGCCATATGCAAATCAGTCTTGACCCTGCACCCAATGGGAACAGTCCAGCCCGAACTGCCAGGCCAGGTCCTCCCTGGACTGGAAACAAGCATCCTAGGACCGGTTTCGGGCTTTCAGCCCACATCAGCCAGAATAGCTTGACTCCAGTGGCATGGAGAGCATGGGACCCACATCTGGGCATACCCATCCCACTCGGGGTGACAAATGCAAAAACAACAATTGATGGACAGAATGCAGAACAATGTCGTACATTCACCCCAGTACAGAGATCTGGGCCTAAATCCATCGTTTTTTTGCTCACCATGCCATTCCAGTTTGGACCCAGCCATATGCAAATAAGTCTTGACCCTGCGCCCAATGAGAACAGTCCAGCCCATTCGGGCTGGACTGTTCCCATGAGGCACAGGGTCAAGACTGATTTGCATATAGCTGTGTCTGAACTGGGGTGGCAAAGTGAGCTTAAGAATGATGATGGATTCAACCCAGATCTGTGACTGGGGGTGAGTGTTTGAAAAGTTTCAGCACTCCATCCATCATCTCCTTGTGTTTGCTTTGTTCGTCCTAAGTTGGCAGGGTATGCCCAGACATGGGTCCCTTGCTCACTTTGCCACTAGATTCAAGATAGCCTGGCTGATGAGGGCTGTTAGCCCGAAACCGGTCCCAGGATGCTTGTTTCCGGTCCAGGGAAGACATGGCTTTGCAGTTCGGGCTGGACTGTTCCCATCAGGCACAGGGTCAAGACTGATTTGCATATAGCTGTGTCTGGGGTGGCAAAGTGAGCTAAAGACTGATGATGGATTCAACCCAGATCTGTGACTGGGGGTGAGTGTTTGAAAAGTTTCAGCACTCCGTCCATCATCTCCTTGTGTTTGCTTTGTTCATCCTAAGTTGGCAGGGTATGCCCAGACGTGGGTCCCTTGCTCACTTTGCCACTGGATTCAAGATAGCCTGGCTGATGCAGGCTGTTAGCCCGAAACCGGTCCCAGGATGCTTGTTTCCGGTCAAGGGAATACATGGCTTGGCAGTTCGGGCTGGACTGTTCCCATGAGGCACAGGGTCAGGACTGATTTGCATATAGCTGTGTCTGAACTGGGGTGGCAAAGTGAGCTAAAGAATGATGATGGATTCAACCCAGATCTGTGACTGGGGGTGAGTGTTCGAAAAGTTTCAGCGCTCCGTCCATCATCTCCTTGTATTTGATAAGTAAGTAGTGGCATCATTTTGTTATTGCATGTCCATATTCATGTCAGGATAAGTCTGAGAGGATATATTTAGTATGAGAGAGTATACATATGTAATGTGCTGAAATAAATGATAATAGTAATCACAAAAACTTTCTATCTAAATAGTTATGATACAAAATCTCACAGTTTAGCTACATGGATATTTCCTGTTATGGAAACAATATATGATAAACTATGCAGCATAAAGAGTGATAACATTCATAATATTTGTGCGGAAAAGGGAAAACACATTTATTAAATAATTCTTAAGTAATTAATTCTAGCTACACCACACATATTTCAATTGTCCCAAATTATCATTCGAATACAATGTCAATTAAGCACCATCGATTGCATGAATTTCAAACAATTGCATAGAGGCAATATATTAAAGATGCATGAATTTTTAGCACAACAACAAAGTAGATCATCTGAACCTATTACGATTATCTGGTGTACTGCACTCTTATTAATCTTTGCACATTTTCTAAGTGAAAACATTTATGATAATTGTTGAAGACCCTACAACATAAATATGTTTGAATCCAGTGTGCCAGTGACAGGTAGAAATGCTGAAAACCGGAAAACGCTTGGCATGATTCCAAAAGTAAGGTGGAACAGAAATTAATGTTGCAGCTGAAACACAAACAGAAGTGGCGGTCTTGACCTGGACATTGAGTTGACGCTGCTTAAGTGGCGTGATAGAAAAATGAGGCAACTGGAACTAATCCCGAGAAGTGGTAATATGTTTTAAGGCAATTTCAGGACAATACATCTAGAGGTGGGGATTAAAGAAAAAATAAACTTCGTTGTTTTGTCTACCGTCTTTGATTCGAAAAATGCAACACTTACAAAAATAGTTACTGTTGTGTGAGAATGATTCCACAAGCTGTATATTGAATAATATAACTGAATGTCTTTTTACGTATGTATACATTGCAAGCCACAAGATTCCTTCGTATCAGACCTCTTGCCATCTCACATCTTTCAGCAGAACCAAGGTTATCATAGGGATTTTGGACCGGTGTTTACTGTGTCACAGAACTCAAGCTATACCTCGCTGATAAAACCAGTCTTGGGTTGCTTGTGTACCTGTTCTTAATTTGTTAAAATATAAGTGCTTGGGCCCAACGCATTCCACTACAACTGACTCTAGCAACAGCTCCTGCCACCGCTTCCGAATGAGAGTGCCAGCATTATCTATTCACTATCACACTCAGATTGTTAGCTATTCCAGGACGTCCAAAGCTTTAGGAATGGTCTGGAAATGCTAGTTCAGTGCATTGAAGTGCTAATTATTCTGCTGATGTGTTATGCTCCAAAATAGGCACAGAGTGCCACCATGTGATGTACTCTTATAAATAAGTGTGGGGTATGGAAATATATGCTGGTGCTAAGCACCGGAAAGCACTGGCACAAACTAAGCACTGTAATTGTGCTCCATCGGGAGGGGACCTGGCCTGACAGTTGGACTGTTCCTAATGGGGCAGAATTTAGAGCATTGAAGATGTGTTTTGTACCCTGTCCGCCAAATATTCTGTTCACCCACCTCATTTAGAGTTAGGCGAACTGCCAGATTTTTTTTGATGGAGCAGCTGCCGCTACCATCAAATAAAATTGTCCTCCGATGGCGTGCGAGAATAATGACAACCAGTGGAAGGACATAACACTATTTGTTCAGGTGGATCTTGTGACCAGTAAAAACCTAGTTCTGAGGGGCAGAAAAAAAAAAATAATGACCCCACACCCTGGAAGAAAACGCCGTAGGAGTGGGGGGCAGGGGAGCATTCATTTTTTCTTTTGAAAAATAAAAAGTTGTGAAAAGATTGGTGTACATCTGTTAAAACCGACGGCGGATGTACACTAAACTTTTTTTATATTCAGAGGATCCATTGTGATGGCGGTTCCTTTCAATGTAAAGAGATGTCCGCTGGACTGGCGAACATTTGTAAATTTGGCAGGCAGAGTACCATCAGAATGGTGGAGGTAATGTCCTGTGCCATTCCAAAGACATTACTCCATCCGCCCAAATCCCAATTGACCCCTAAGACTGACTTGCATATGACAGGTCTCTGCTAAGAGTGCCATAGTAGGCAAAAAATGATGGACTGGAAAGTAGCCTTAGCGAACACCAGTCGCTGAGATTAATTCAAGCATGTCTTCCATCACTTTGTTGTTTGTTTCATTCGCCGCCATAAATGCAATGCATATGCCCAGGTTTGGTTTGTAATCTCACGGCACCTCAGGTCTCAAGTTATACCTTAAACATGAAGCTTTGAAGATCCAGGCTGGGGTTGCTTGTGTTCCTGTCTGGGAGTTGCTTGTGTTCCTGTCTGGAGGAGACATGGCCTGGCTGTTTGCGTGGACCATTTCTCTTGGAGCAGTACCAAGACTGATTTACATAATGACGCTTTCTGTAGATCAAAAACAAAGTATTGGAATGTCAGCTACCCTCTTGCTCTCCTGTGGGCCTGCCTGGCCTCAGATATTGCTACTGATTTTCCCCAAAATGGAAGGATTTTTATTGTAGCAGCACGAAACAGTCACCCTGGGTCAGAACAAGAGAGGAGAAGAGTAGTGTGGGGGATTCCCTTTTAAAGGACGAATTCCCTCACCCACCCGTGGGTGGCATGCTTCATCATCGGGAACCTCCTCGCACTGCAACCTGGTTGCAGTGCGGGCTACAACCCCTTCACGGAGAGGGAGGAGCTCAGGGATGTTTTAATATGGATGACAGGAGGTATACTAAGACCTTCAAATGAGCTTGGTGGGGAGGAATGGTGTGAGAAGAAGTGTCGGTGAAGTTAAATCTAACTACCTGGTATGTCAAAACTCAATTTTAATAGAACATCCAGGGGGTCAACGCTAAAAAAGTGGATGTACCATGCTGGGAGAATTCAACCTGGCATGGAAGGGAGTAGTCATAGGGTCGACATGTTTCAGCCGTAATGCCCTCTGTAGAGGTGTCCTGGCTTTCTTCAGGACCACATGTGAAAAAAAAGTGAGTAGAGAACTTGACACCGTACCAACTTCGGTCAGTGTTGGAAGGATACACCAACTGGCGGATTGGAATGTCAGTCGTGATTAGCTGATGTTCAGCAGCGTCCCCGACATTTGGGGGGAGCTGATGGCAACTCGTCCTCGGTGCACTCGAGGAAGGTTCCAAAAGACCTCTGCCTGAGGGACCGCGTATCCCAACAGCTCATTTGAAGGTCTTAGTATACCTCCTGTCATCCATATTAAAACATCCCTGAGATCCTCCCTCTCAGTGAGGGGGTTGTAGACCGCAATGCAACCAGGTTGCAGTGCGAGGAGGTTCCCGATGATGAAGCATGACACCCACTGGTGGGTGAGGGAATTCTTCCTTTAAAAGGGAATCCCCCACACTCTTCTTCTCCTCTCTTGTTCTGACCCAGGGTGGCTGTTTTGTGCTGCTAGTTTTCTGTATAAGGGGGTCGCCCCCTGCTGGTCGTTAAATCTCCTCTGGCCTCCTGTGTGTGTATATAAGGATTTTTATTGTGTCACTAAGATAAAAAAAATGCAGATTTTTAAATCTCTGTATTTCGACTAACGCAAATCAGAGAAAGTGGAAAGAAAAGTTCTTTTTTATTTGTAGCATGTTTTTGTATATGTAAGTTTAAGTGTGGGGAAAGATACACATCGCGTGGAAGTATGGAAATCAGTGGAATACTTGAAGGCAAATAATTGAGAACTCAGCAACGGTAGGCCCACATGTCCTGTGTGTTTCTTGTTGTGCTACAGAAAGTTTCTCAATTTTGCAAGTCCTCACATGGTACTTTAATCTAGTACTTAATACTTTATTATTTACTTCTGGCAACAAGTAATAAGATTCAGGGAGAAATTATACTTTCCCATGAGTATATGTGTGGCAAGACACTTGTTATAAATGTGGACTATCTAGGTTAATCGCCTTCTTTGCGCAAGATGTTCTTAAGTATAGGAAGTGGCTCGTCAAGAATGTTTGAACATGAACATGAAAGGCTGCAACCTGTAAGGAAAACAGAACTGACCTCTGCTTTGTCCGGTGGGGACTATAGCAGCATCATAGTGGCATACCAATATCAAGCATCACTGGTGCATTCAGCTTGAGGCAAATCTACTTTTAGCTCTCTGATCCAATATCTTCAACATCAGCTTTAGTAGAAACATCCTCTGTTTTAGGCTGCTTTTTGGATGTTTCCGAACCTACATCAGTCTCATACTTCTAATGAACATGCTAGAATCAGCCACCAACAATGACAAAACAAATCGGATGTTCCAGAGGTACCTTGGATGGTCAATCAATCTCTAGTAGAGCATGAATCATTGATGTATTGATGCAGAAAAAAGGAGCAGAAGCCATAACTTAGTAGGCTGGCAACGTAATTTATATCATGTTCTGTTGTGAGAGTCTCCTCTAGATATATTTTCAGTATAGATGTGGCAACTGTCACCATCGGTGGTGCCAGCCAGTCTTTTCAAAATGTGGAGAGACTCAACATTATCAGAATGAAAGAGCATTGCATCCCGAAACATTATTAGGCTGGCTCAGAAACATCAGAGGATAAGGAGGAAGATACTGTATGCATAATCATGACTAATCCTTCAGAGACAGCATCCAATGAAGATGAAACCTATTTCCTGTATAAATAATTACTTACTTACTTACTTACTTACTTACTTATGCCTACTAACCCTCCTGAGATTTAGGCTGTCAACCAGGGCTCTCTAGCCATCTCTTTCCTTGACTTTACTTTCAATCTGATTCCAGGTTTTTCTTGTCCTTCCTCATTTCCTTTCCCCTTGAGGGTTCCAGGTGAGGGCTTGTCTGGTAGCATTTGATGCGGACTTATGGTGGGTGTGACCTATCCAGGCCCAGCGTCTTTTCAGGATTTCTTCAGGAGCAGGGAGTTATAAAGTCTACTGCCAAAGGTAGTTGTAGCTGATGGTGTTTAGCCAGCAGATTTGGAGGATTTTCCTCAGACAAGTGCTGATGAAGATCTAGACTTTGTTGGTGGTGGTCACAGTTGTCCTCCAAGTTTCTGCTCCATACAGAAGGACCAATTTTACGTTGGTGTTAAAAAGCCTGATCTTGGTTTGCAGCATTTGGTCCATGGAGCTCCAGATCTTCTTTAGTTGAATGAATGCAGCCCTTGCTTTGTCGATTTTTGCAGTGATGTTGGCGTGTATGCCACCTGGCTTGTCTATAACACTGCCCAGGTAGGAGAAGGCCTCAACCTCTTCCAGTGCATTATCTGAAAAAGTGACTGCAGTTGTGCTGGCCGTGTTAGCCTTCAGGATCTTGATTTTTCCCCTATGGATGTTGAGGCCATGTTGTACTGATGTGGCTGCAACTGTGTCAGACTTCTCTTGCATCTGCAGATGGGTATGGGAGAGTAGGGTCAGGTTATCTGCAAAGTCCATATCGTCGAGCTGTGTCCAAGGTGTTGAATGGATCCCATTTCTTTTTTTTGCTGTTGATGGTCAGCAGGAAGAGAGAAGGCGAGAGCAAACAACCCTGACGACTTCGGTCTTTACTTCGAAGGCTCCCCTGAGTTGACCTCCCTGGGCTATCTTGTAGGTCATTCCTTCGTAAGAGTTCCCGATGATTCTTACAAGTCTATCTGGCACACCGTAGTGGTGGAGGAATTTCCAAATGGTCTCCCTGTCCATGCTGTCGAATGCCTTCTAATAGTCAATGAAGTTCACATGGAGGGGGGATTTCCATTCCACCAACTTCTCAATGATGATGCTTTGTGTTGCAATCTGGTCTGTGCAGTTTCTACCTCTGCAGAAGCCAGCTTTCTGGTCTCGTAATGGAGCGTTGACTTGTTCCTTCATTCTATTCAGGATGACTCTGTTGAGCACTTTGCATTTCTAATGTTGCACTGTGATCAAAGTCAAATGACAGAGATATTCATAATGCCCCTAATTAAGGAATTTCAGCTTGAAGTACATGGTCTTTACTGACTCCCAAGACTCCACATAATGTACTGTGCTCCATGTCTCCCTAGTTAGGACCCTGCTACATACATAACAGTACCTAATACCCTCTGTTAAGAGTGCACCACCCTTATCCCACACGCATTTGGTCAGTTCAGTTATCAAGCTAGAGGTAACCTGGACATCTGTAATTTTTTAGACAGACCAGTGCTATTTTTCAGTTAGCTACCACAGTGGCCAAGCCAATACACTTGCATTCAGTTCATGCCATTTGATATCATGGTGTGATGCCAAGTAAGAAGGTTTCAGATCTTCATAAATGAGTTCTGCTAGCTACTAGTGTTATTTTCTTTGTCACGTCTCTTCAAAAACATTCTGTATCTTTGCACGTTCAAACCATATGGTTAGAGTTAGCATTATCAGCATCACACCTTGGATATTACCAGACAGTCTAGATAAGATCTAGCAAATGTTTTCAGGTGGTAAGTACTTCTGGTGAATGTAGGTTAACAGTAAGAATTCAAAGTGAACGTTCATGGACGCTCGAACAGTGTACACCTTAGCTTGGTTCCAGTCAGCACTGTGGAGCTCTATTCCCACAGCACCCTGCTATCCTACCATGAGAATACTCAATGTAGTATGATCGATAGCTCCTAATGCAAAATTCTATTTAGCTGCAAGATTAGTCCAATTTGAGAGTGTAAAAAACATCTACAAATCCTTGTTCAGGCAGTTCAAAAGTAGTCCCACAACTCCAGGTTGCGATAAACAATACTAGAAGATCCTCTTATACTAAAAATTGTCCTGATGAAAGGGCATATTTTTGTTTGATTTTTCCAAGAGTGAGTAGAAAACCGACCCTGCATAAGCAACTAATAATAGTGATCCCTGCTTCAACCACTTCACTCACCTTTTGACCAGCCTTATTGAAAGCAGGGAGATACCACAGGTTGTTTGATGCATACGCTGCCTTAGAACGAAACGGTGTGAAGCGTCTCTACCAGCAATGCCGGGTAGTGCATACAAGTGAAGGGAGTTCCCATGTTTTGGAGGGATTGTTCCAGATTAAGCCCAGCATAGTAATTTTGCAGTTTATATATTGTGCTTTGCTATGCTCTAAGTGGAGTATATCGAGTGAAAAGTTGTTTTAAATCCAGCCCAACCTATGCAATAAAATACACTAAAAACACTATACAATAGAAAACCATGGGGTTTATTTATGTTTCTTTCACGCAGTGCAACACAGCATGCCACCTTGCTGCACTATGGTGCGTGAAAGGGAAAGGGCAGGAATGCAACGTATTTACCATTATATGGTGCATTCCTTTCCTTTGCTTGTGCTGGCGCACTTCTGGTTGCATAATGCCAAAGCAGGCACCCTTGCATCATGGTGCAAGGGTGGCTGCATTGTAGGCGGGATTGTTTTTGTATAAGAAGGGACACCTGGCCTGTTCAAAATCAGTAATGCATTTTTGGGCATTATAATTGCTTGTTTTTTGTTTTAGTAGTGTTAAGAGTGCATTATGTCTTGCATTTTGCTTGTTTGTCAATAGTGCATATCTTATAGGTTCATTCCCAATGTATAGTGTATATTTGGGTAATGGTTCTGGGCCTGATTTAAATGCCCTGTCCATCATCCATGTGTTGCATTGCATTAGGACTAGTATGGTATTGTAAGTTGCAGAAACAATGATTTTCTTTTCCTTATTTTTATTTTCATGTAGTAGGAAATCCTGGGTAGTATAAGTTATTTTTACATTTTGGAGAATTTCTATTTCTTCTTATGTTCTGGGTGCTCTTGGTACTTCCCTGGCTAGCCTCCTTTGTTCTAGTTAATAATCTTTTTAGATTTTCTATGGCATGGAGGTGCCCAGTTGCTTCTTCAGGGACTTGGGGAAATATATTTTTAGTATCACCACATTGTGAGCTTGTGCTTGTTTGCCTTAAGTCCTGTTGGATGTTGCTAGCTTGAAATTATATGACGTTTGAAGGGAGATTTTATTTTTTAGAGGTTTTTCCTTCAAGGCCGTACCATAGCACACATTTTGGTAATATTTTGTGCATTTCAATGGGATTCTATCACTTGAACGGCTTTCTTTACTATAGGTGTATCCCCTTTAACTTGATAGTAGTTTCCTATTTTGTGATTTGATATATGTTGCGGTTTTCAACATTATATCGGTGGCTTACAGAATTGTTAAAATATGTTATTTTATGAATATTGTATGCTATCTAATTAGTTATGACATTTTTATAGCATGTTTTATAATAAATGCCTACATTTGTTGCATTTCTTTCTTTGGGATTGGTAGGTTTTGTGTTTGCTAGAGGGTTGTTCTTTATTCTGTTCATATTGTTATTTAAATTTTAGTGTTGAGAAAGAGAAATGGTTAGTTGCTTAGTTTTATTTTTTGTTTTCTACATTTGTATTGATGTTTTTAAGTGGACAAAGGCTGTGATTAATTTATTTGAGTGAGTATGGTTTATTTTGTTTTGATTTATTGTAGTTACATTTTATTTTGTCTTTGTTGCAACATAAAGTTTCCCAAAAAAATTGAGATATAATTTATAAATAATTGTTAGTTTACTTTGTGTCTAGTTTAAACTGATAAGTGTGAATTAATTCTGTATTTATGTTAAAGGTATATCTTAATTCAGGACTTTTTGTGAAATTGTAGGGTAAAATTTATTTTTAAGTGCTGCAGCCCTTATGTCTACAGCTTCACTTGGGCAACAAGATGCTTTCCAGTAGTGGTGTTTTTCTTTTTTTGCATGCTTCCTTATTTATAGGATTTCTTTAAATGTGAAAATATTTATATTTGCTAACTGTTTTTAAGTTTAGTTTCATTGGCAGCAGTACATTTTTTGTAAAAAAAATTGATCCTTAAATGGTAACTTCTATTTATGTTTTGTTTGTCGATATTCATATATGCTTAATTAATATATGTGTGATAGGGAAGATAGAATCTATACACGTTTCTCACACTCTGCGCAATTTTCTTAATCTGACTTACAATGAACCGATTCTAACATCTTTTTGCTGCAAATTCCTAAATGCTTTTTCATGCATTTATTTTCACATTGCAAATTCAGTTTTTATTCTTGCATGTCTGCAACCATACTATCTCTTTCATATGAAAGTGCAAAACACCAAGGGCCCGATTCACAAAGGTAAACTTACACTTTTGTGTAAGTTTACTGCTTTTTGATATTCACAAAGGTAAACTTAGACCAAAAGTCTAACTTTACTACTTTTCGGTATTAAAGTTAGACATTTGATCTAAGTTTACCTTTGTGAATCAATAGGTAAAAAGTATTTGTGAATCAATAGCCTAAAAGTCTAACTTTACTACTTTTCGGTATTCACAAAGGTAGGTTGCTACTAGTAAAGTAAAGTTAGACGTTTGGTCTAAGTTTACCTTTGTGAATACCAAAAAGTAGTAAACTTACACAAAAGTGTAAGTTTATCTTTGTGAATCAGACCCCAAGGATTTAAGTGGTTTTTTGGAAGGGGTGATGTTGTGACCATATATCAATAGGAATAAAGGGGCACATGCATCAAACAATTTTGCGATCGCAAACAGTGCGATTCGCAAAAGCCGACCGTTTGCGATCGCAAAATGGCCTTTTGCTATGCATGAAAGTTTTTGGATTTGCAATTTAGGTAATTGCAATATCTTGAGATTACCTAAATTACGAATGCAAATAGGGAATCGCAATTTGCAATTCCCTAATGCACATGCAAGAAGCCTTTCCTGAATGCGAACTGTGCATTTAGGAAACGCTAATTAACATCAATTTGAAGTTGATGTTAACATGTGCATACTTTGAAAAATGCACAAAACTGCATTTTTCAAAGTGCCATGTGGCATGTGTGTGCCTTACATGTGCACCTTTTATTGTTAGGGGCACCTCAGGGGGGCCTTAGGCCCCCGGGCAA
The DNA here is from genome assembly GCA_963921515.1 of Calotriton arnoldi. Lineage (NCBI taxonomy): Eukaryota > Metazoa > Chordata > Amphibia > Caudata > Salamandridae > Calotriton > Calotriton arnoldi. The sequence continues at coordinate 110,747 of CAWUFW010019738.1, read as the reverse complement.
CCTTGCCTCTGCATTACCTAATTTGCGATTACCAATTAGGTAATCGCAATTTAGGCAATGCATGACCATTCCCACCTAGAAAGAATGGAGTCGCAATAGCAGATAGAATCCTAATTGCGATTGCAATTCTTAAGGAATCGCAATTAGAGAATCACTATTTGCAAAGTTAAATGATGCATTGCATTTTGCGATTACCAAATAGTGATTTCTTAAAAATCGCTATTTGGTAATTGCAAAAATGAAGTTTGATGCATGTGCCCCAAAACCTTCTGATGTACGTTAAAGGGACACTCCATATCAGCTCAGAGATCCATGACCTTATAAAGGAAATTGGCCGTCAGCCTTATTACTCGATATGATCGTGGAACTCCTCAGTGACTTGGAATATACTTATAATGAACTGGAAGAGGTATTTAATACCCTATACATCATCCACTTCATCTTGCAAAGGCTGTAAAAACAGAGGTGTGCATTGTTTTTTCTTCCAGAAGCCCACATGTAATGGCAATTTCTAAGACTGCCAACTTAACGTCTTTACCAAGAGTCAGTAGTGGCTGATTGGGAGTTAAGGAAAGTTAAAAACAAATCCTCTCATTCCCTTGCTGAGGATGGGGTCACTAAACTGAAGCCAAATTATTAGAGCTTCTTAGTGCATGATCCTTTAAAGGGCATTAAGTATTTTACCATCTAACAGCTAGCACTGTATGTTCCCTTAGAGAGGCCCTCTCTTGGGTGCTTATTTTTGCAGTAGGTACATGTAAGAATGCTGAAATAACATTTTTGTCAGAGGTTTCAGAAGCACATAAATGATCATTTGTAGCAGCTTGTGAGTGCTTGATAATACTGGTAGTAATATCATTGGCCTGTTTACACTTGAGTATAGTAAAACATTTTAACCAATGTTGAAATTCACAATGTATAAGTAAGATTGAGAATTGTAGTTTAAGTGGTCACCCAGTAAAGTCAGAGTAAAAGGTGAAGACTGGCTCATCATTTGAATATAGTTAGGTCTCCAGATTCAGGTTGACACCCATGCTCAATAGCTTAAAGTAATTATGCAAAGTTGATTTCTGGATGTTTGAAATAAAGAATGTGGTGTCTTACAATTCATTTATTGTGGCCTTGTGAGAGTAGATGATGTGCTTATTCTAGACAGTATGACCCTCTAATTTTGTGGAACCAAACTGCTTTAAGTACGGGAACTCGTAGGCAGAATGATAGACAAGAGCAGCAAGTGATATCTCAACTCGATTGATGTGCCTAGGGACCTTTGCGCTGTGAAGATGGACCTGATTACTTGCAGCTTGGATGCAGTGCACAGACTCCCCCATTCCTCGGGTGCTCCTTCGCAGGTAAGCCCCCATGCAATGGTGAATGTATGTACAACTGCAAGTTAAAATCAAATGCAGAGTGTCATTCTCAACACTGATTTATCAAGGTCAGATGAACATAGTTACTCTCTGAGCCAAGTATTAACGCACTTCACAGCATTAATCCAGGGCACTGTGGCCTTTGATCTTAAGTCCTTCTCCGGTAAGCCCTCATGCACAGTTGAATTAAAGTGCAACGGCTAGCTAAAAACAAAAACAGATTATTCTGCTCAACATTTGTAGGAAAGTGCCTCTTTTGACATGGTTAAACCCCACTTTTTGCTTAATGCCTGATGTGATTTCAAACTGTAAGTGCACTGGGTCCCTGCTAACCTGGTTCCCAGTGCCAGATCTCTTTTCCAAACTGTACCATGGTTGGCACAACTTCAGCCACCCCTGTTCGTCCCTAGTATATAGAAGCCCTGGTTCCTAGGGCATGGGTACTGAAGAGGGTCCACTGGGGCTGCAGCATGAATTGTGCCACCCCAGAGACCCCTCACCAAGACCATGCACACTGCCATTGCAGGCTGTCTGTCTTGGTACAGAGAAAACTGAAGAGTTGACAAGGCACACAGCCCTGTGTGCCATGCCCTCATACACTGCATGAGATATAGGTAAGTCACCCCCACTGCAGGCCCTACAGCCCTAAGGCAGGGTACACTATATCCCATGTGTGGACATATCAGCATGAGCAGATATGACCCTGCAATATCGGAGCCATTCTTGGATATTGTAAGTGCACAGGAAAGCCATAGAGAGTACATGGGCTGGATACTTGTCATTATGAGTTTTCTAGCTCCATGAATGCTTCACGGTACCCTACGATGTTTGGAACCAAACATCTTGCTTTAATACATCCTCAGTGAAGTCAGTGTTGGATTTATAAATAAATGCACACAGGCAACCCTTTAGATTGTTCCCTGAAAATCTACCAAGCACTGGTGTGGTCTAGGACTAGTCAGAGCCAGATTGCCACCACCAGACATGTTTCTGACCTCATGGGATGAGAGCCTGTGCTCTCAGAGGCAAGAAACAAAGCCTGCTCTGGGCAGAGGTACTTCATACCTCCTGCAGGCTGAAATGGTCTTCCAGAGTGGGAAACTTCAAAGGCGATGCCATCTTTAGTGCAGCCGAGGCTTCCCCAAATTGAGAGGGATGCCAGCCTCACTGTCCTGCTCCACATTTGGCGGGAGGACAGGTGGGAAAATTAGATAGATGAGGAGGAGTCTCCCCATTCAGCCTGCACCCCCACTAAGGTGTGGCAGACGATGTGGACTCCTCTCTTGAAAATCCACCATCTTACGATGGTGGGAAAACAAGCTATCAAGGGTAGGGTAGTGCACCTTCCCACAGGAAGTGGTCACTTAGAGTGTGTAGACACCCTAAAGTAGTTAGCCCATTGGCTGCTACCTGTATCTCCCTTTAATGCCCCTACATTTAGTATTTAGGTGGCATCTCTGGACATCGAACCTTAGATTCAATGGGCAAGAAGACATCACGGACAAAGAAGAGCTTCTGCCCAAGAACTGAAGCACTGCTGCACAGAAAATTGATCCCAAACCCTCCCTGTTGACTCAAGAACTCAACAATTGTGGTTGTGCAGTCTCATTTTGATACTGTGAAGATTCCAATAACCCTGGAGGTTGTCCAGCCTTCAAGATATCGCTGAGAACCTCCATTGGAGTGAAGGTATGACTCCCCTGCACACCGCAAGCACCGATTTCTCTAAGTCCGGTTTGTTGACTTGCTGCTCCCTGAAGACTCCAGCACAGCACCCAAACAAGAAGAAGTACCTCAGCTCTGGAGGGTCTGATCTGTCTCCCCAACCAAGTTTGGAGACACCAGGTTCTATTGGAGCCACACCCTACCAATACCCGTGGTACTGGACCCCCTTCAGCAACCAGTGAGACCAAGAGTCCTTTCCAGACTCCAACTATTCTACAAGCAAGCACTTATTGAGGCATGTTGAGACCCCTGAGACCCATGTTGTGAGTGGCCCTGCTATCGCAAAATAACATCTCCAAGTTGCCTGCTTCTAACCGTGACGACCTCTCGATGTACGGTGCCCGGCTGACCCACCTGCTCTGCACCCGGCTGAACCAGACCTGGTAACGATGATCCAGCTGTGCTACCATTGTCCTGAGACCCTTGTGACCTCCCAGCTCAAGTGGGACCCCATGGACATACCTTTGAGAACTCCTAGGCAGTGTTTTTCAAGTGACCCCCTTCGTCGTAGTGCACCAGCTACCAACACCCTCAGCACCCTGCTCCCGGCCGAATCTGGGACGCTCCCAATCTTCTGCTGCTGGGACATTGGACCTGGTCCTGCTATCGACCTAAAATGAGAAGATGAACTTCATGAAAGCATTGCCTGATTTTATATGCATTTTTCTACTTTTCTTCATTGACTTCAATGGTGCGTAATTGCGCACAAAAGTGATATATTTTGCGAACTCTGAAAAATTGTATCTTTAAAAGTGCTTGCTGTAAATCAAAGTTCTTGGTCTTAAAAATTACAGAAAAATCTGTACTATTTTTATAAATTGGTCTTGTATTTATTCTTGAGTGTGTGTCTCATTTATTGCCTCTATGACTACAACAAATGCTTGGCACTACCCTCTGATAAGCCTAACTGCTCGCCCACACTACCCCAAACAGAGCCTTAGTATTATCTACTTTTGCCAGTGTAAACCAATAAGGGACTTACTGGACTCTCTGCACAGTGTACTTCATTATAGTGCGCTATATAAAAAGTCAACTTCCAACAACATACATTTTTAGGTCGAGCTACAGCGCATGCGCTGTCTGCAAGACCTTCTGTAATCAATATTCTGACATTTTTCCTGCCTGCTGCTTACGATTGGTTGATTCTCCTGACGCTCTTCTTTTGTGCCTCCTAAGTGGTTGCAATAGCCGGCATGTCACTTCCTTTGAAGGCTAAGGAGCACCGGTAAAGTACTGTTTCCTTACGCCTTCAGTGTCCATTTGTTGTTTGGGGAACTTTTTTTGTTATGCTGCATTGCCGTTTATTCTTTCTGCTACCTCTTCAGGCTGATGTTGGTGTTGTTAGAATGCGCCGTCACAAAGCATTTTTGTCCATTCCCTCTGTTGGACCGGTCTCGTGAGTGTCGAGCTCAGGGTGAGGACACCTCGGGTTTCTCTTTTATTTACTGGTTTAATTACTGTTTTACCGTCCTTATTAATGGCGGCTGTGCTTTCCCGTATGTTTTGTCATACGCTTTAATGTATGTTCCCCTTAATGTCGTTTTACATTATTATTTTTTTGCCCACCTCGGGTTTCTCTTTTATTTTTCGTCTTAATTAATGTTTTACCGTCTTAATTAATGGCGATACCAAAGGGGATGATGGACGGAGCGTTAGAGTTAATTAATGGCGGCCGCACTTTCTTGTTTAAAATGGTGACCAGTCCCACCACTCGTTAGGACTGCTATTGTTTTTTAGGTTGAGCATCAAAGATGGCGGCAGACGGGTAATGATCCGGTCGTGTCAATTTATTAACATACACTATGTATGGTTTGTGAATAAGTATGCACTTATTGTTTAAACTTAATTAGTGGCTAACGTATACTGATTAGTTTGTGTACAAGCTACATGTGCAAGTGAGGGGGTTTTACATTTTAAGATGGCCGCCACCATCTCAACACAACCACAGGTGCTGCCAATCCCGAGGGCGTAAAAATTGGCGCAAATCCTTGAATCTGCTTTTGGCTGCACCACGCTACTTGCCAGCTAACAACACATATAAGTAAGAATGGGGATCCTGCAACGATTAGGTATTTTGCACTGTTTCATGTACATCATTTCGTCGGCAATATACTGCCTGAAACCAATGACCAAAAGGGAGTTGCAAGTATGTCCTCCTGGCGAAAACATACTAAATGTGGCCACCTTGAAACACTGCCTTGCATGCAATTGTTACCGCAATCTAACGTGGGTATTCTTTCATTAGGCGGCAATAGACTGCTTGTGTTAACCAAAAGGAGGTTGTACAGTACAACCTCCCTGACGGAAAAGTAGTGAATATGACCTTCCTTTTCCCTTAAGATGTTTTCATTGCTACTGTTCAGAATTTAAACTAAATAATATCGCATCGGCAGCTTCAAACCATTTTGTTGTTGCTTTTGTAACTGAAGACCTAGATAGATATCTTGCACACTTTGATATGCAAAACCTACAGCACTCACGGTGATTACACCATTCTCGAGGCGCCTTCCACAGGTGAGTGCCCTATAAATAGGTGAGAACACGCATCATTCCCGGTTTGTCTCCACATCCACAAATTTGAACACCTTTCCTCGGACCTTGCTATCGGACAGCCGTGTTGTGTTGATGTTAATATAGAACTCTGTGACTGCCTGTGCCTTGCATGAAAGACAGTAACGAATGCGATCAAAGGCATGCTTGTTTGTGTTTACAATTAAAACTGCATTGGCGCAGCTTTGTATAATGTGGCACTGCGTCTTATATTTACTGGATTCACACGGTGAACGTTGTACGAGCTTACGATTCACTTTCCTCTTTAAATATCTAGCAGGCTTTGGCACAGGGAAATCTTCGTGGCCTGCTGTGTGTTAAAATCTGAAAAGTGTGTTGAAACCGAGGGCTGTGAACTTCATCGTGTTATCTGGCATCCCTCTCTTTCGTTTTCTCTTCTTTCTTCGTCTCGGTCTCCCTCCTCCTCACTTGCTGAAAACCCTTACTTCAACAAACAGCTCTTACCCTCTCTTTCCCTCTCTTTCCTCTACTTTCCTTGCTTTGTTTCCCTGTGAAATGGATCCAGAATCTTTGGCTGCAAATGTCGACTTTTCCAGACATTTTTCTATTCAAAAGTGCAGCTTCGGCAGGAAGAGAAAACAAGAAAAAGTTAAAAATGCAAAAAAATCGCTAAATGAAGCAAGATATAATGGTTGCAAAGTGGCCAGATTGTTTTTATTCACAACCAGGGTAAAGGTAAATATATTGTTCCTGCTTACATTTCACATGCTATAATCTCGCATCCCTATGAGTGTTTGCAATTTACAGGATGTTACCATTTATTACTCTTGTCTCCCCTCCCTGATAACCTATTTCTCATTTTCTGGTTCTCCAGTGCCACCAGGTCATACAAATGACGATGTGGATATGCAAATATCATCTCTCCACTGCATACAAAAAAACTGAAATAAAAAACATTGTCATTTTCAACACCAAGAGCTCTAGCTTTCACCAATGCGAGACCTAATGCACACAGCATTTTGCAGCATGGATCCAAGGTACGATGCTCTACGGTCTCCAGGCATTTCCTTTCAAGTTAGCCCACATGTGCGGATTAACTAAACTCCAGCTAAAACGTAATGTTTTATGACAGAGGCATCCTTGGCTAAACCACTTGTGCCTCTACAAAGCAGCCCGAACAACGAATGCTTCTAAACAATGGTTTCCTTCACCACCAATTTCGTGGTATAGGCATGATTGGTAAAGGGATGTGTGATGAAGATCACACCCCTGTCCCCCTACCCTGAGCCCTAAAAGCCTGGCCCCTGCCCTATAAACAACCCGACCCGAGCCCTAAATATTACACCATCCCTAAAACCTAAAACTGCCCGACCCCCCCTTCCCTGAGTCCTAAAATTCTGCCCTATAAACAACCCTGACCGCCCATAGCCCTAAAAACTACCCCACCCCTAAAAATACCACCTGCCCCTCCAAAACCCTGCCTCAGCCCCACTTACCAGTCCACGTCCTCTCCTGATCCTACCTCTTTCTGTGCCCGCCCATCTGCGCATCTAGACAGCGTACTGCCTTAACCATGCATATGCATTAAGGCAAGGTCTAAAGTTCCAGCAGGAGAAGTTCAAGAGCATCCCGGATCGGCTGGGAGCAGAGTGCTGAGTCTTGGAAGCTGGTGCTCAAAGACGAAGGGGGGCACTTGAAAACACACTGAACAGGAGGACTTACAGGTAAGTCCGATGGGGCTCCTTTGGGGGAGGAGATCATGAGGGCTTGGGGACCACGGGAACACAGCTGGTTGGTCGGTGGCGGAGCCGGTGGGGCTGGATGCAGAGCAAACGGGACAGCTGGGCGCCGTGCATCTTGAGGTCCTCGTGGTCAGGAGCAGGCAACTTGGAGAGGTGGTCTTGAGAAAGCTGGGCCACTCAGGAAGTGGGTTTCGGGTGTCCCAATGCCCCTTGACAGGTGCTTGCTTCTAGTGCTTCAGGGCCCGGTGTGGACTCTCCTTCTTGCTGTTTGACTTTGAGGTCTGGTACCCCGGGTATTGGTACACCAGAGCTCCAGTAGATTCTATTGTCGCCAAACTTGGTGAGGAAACAGATTTGACCTTCAGGAGCTGTTGTACTTTTTCTTGCTTTGGTGCTGCATCGAGGTCATCGGGGGCAGCAACTCGACAAACCAGACTTCACAGGATTGGTGCCTGCGGTGTGCTGGGGAATGATACCTTCACTCAAAGGGAGCTTCTTGGCAATTTCTTGAAAGCTGGAGGTGCTCCGGGGTTCTTGGTGTCCTTTCAGGTTCAGGACAACACAGCAGCAGTGGTTGTTAAGTCCTTGGAGCAGAAAGCAGGGTTTGGTGCCTTTTGTCTTCTGCAGCAGGGCTTCAGTTCTCATGCAGCGGGTCTTCTTTGTCCTGTTCTTCTTTTGTCCATCGAATCTGATTTTCAGGTCTCAGGGTGCCACCTAAATGCTGAATTTAGGGGCGTTACATGGGGAGACAGGTAGTAGCCAAAGGGCTACCTACCTTTAGAATGTCTCCACTCTCTAGTGACCACTTTCTGTGGGATGGGGCACTACCTTAGCCCTAATAGGTTGTTTTTCCAAAAATTCAGATGGTGGAATTTCAGGAGAGGGGTTCCCCTCACCTGCCCCGCCCTAGGTGCGGTGTAGGCTAAATGGGGACCTTCCTCCTACTCTAACCAAGTTTCCTCCCTTTCCTCTCATCAAAAGTGTCACAGGCAACAGTATTGGCTTCCCCCCTTACGTGGAGGTTCATGCGTTGGATTGCAAAGGCCTTTGAAGCTTCCTGCCCAGGAAGGCCATCATGTCTTGGATGAGGTGTGAAGGACCTCTGCCCGGAGCAGGCTTTGTCTCTGTCCTTTGAGAGCACTGGTTCTTACGTCATGAGGTCAGAAACATGTCTTATAGTGGCAGACTGGCAAAAACAAGTCAGAGACCACACCAGTGCTCGGTAGGTTTTCAGAGGACCCTCTAAAAGAGTCTCTAGTGTGAATTCATTAATAATTCCAATACTGGCATCAGTGAGGATTTATTAAGACAAGATGTTTGGTACCAAACATGTTAGAAATCAGTGAAGCCATCACGGAGCTAAGGAACTCGTGTCGACAAGTATTCAGCCCATGTACTCTTTATGGCTTCCCTGTGCACTTATGATATCTCAAAATAGACTGGACATTGTAGGGGCATATCTGCTCATGCTGATATGTCCTCGCATAGGATATAGTGCACCCTGTCTTAGAGCTAAATTCCTGCAGTAGGGGTGACTTACCTATATCTTATGCAGTGTATGGGTGGCATGGCAAACAGGGCTTTGTGCCATGTAATTTCTCTGCACCAAGAAACACAGCCTGCAATGGCAGAGTGCATAGCCTTGGTGAGGGGTCCCTGGGGTGGCACAACCAGTGCTGCAGCCCCAGAGGACCCTCTTTAGTACCCATGCCCTAGGTACCAGGGGTACCATTCACTAGAGACTTACAGGGGCAGCTGAAGTGGTGCCAATCATGGTACAGTGCTTGGGAAAGAGAGATGGCACTTTGAACCTGGAGTGGGGGCTAACCATGCAAAAAGGGCACTTGGCACTTTCCTACATGACCCCCCAAACTAAAGAAGATGAGACTAACGTTTCTCCTAGTGAGTCTTCATCTTCTAAGTGGAAGAACCTGGAAAGACCATCTGCATTGGCATGGTCATCCCCAGGTCTGTGTTCCATTGTAAAGTCCATTCCCTGCAGAGAAATGGACCACCTTAACAATTTGGGGTTTTCTCCTTTCATCTGCATGAGCCATCTGAGAGGTCTGTGGTCAGTTTTGACAAGGAAGTGAGAACCAAACCGGTATGGTCTCAGCTTATTGAGGGACCAAACCACCACAAAGGCTCCCCTCTCTATGGCACACCAATGCTGGTCTCTGGGGAGAAGCCTCCTGCTTATAAAAGCAACAGGTTGGTCATGGACATCATCATTGGTCTGGGGTAGGACTGCCCCTATACCATGTTCAGAGGTATCTGTCTGCACTATGACAGATTACTGTCCAGTTAGCCTTTTTCAGGCCAAGCAATCCCCTGACTTGGGTCTGGATGGTTGGAACTTCCCAATCCAGAATGGTCTAGTTTTTGAGCTGTAGTGGCTGAACTTGGCCTTGCCCTGCCCTATCTGTCACCTGCTTGCCTTGATAGTGAGGCCTGCACTCTGCAAAGCCTTCATGACCTTTTGGAAGTAGATCAGGTGATCCTGCCAGGTGGAGCTAAAGACAACAATATCATCAAGATAAGCTGCACAATAGGGTTCCAAACCAGGGAGGACTTTGTTCACCAACCTCTGAAAGGTGGCATGGGCATTCTTCAAACCAAAAGGGCAATACAGTGAACTGAAAGTGCCCATCTGGGGTGGAAAATGCAGATTTTCCTTTTGCTCCAGGTGTCAGGCCTATCTGCCAGTACCCTAATGTGAGATCTAATGTAAGATCTAAGGTACTCAGGTATGTGGCTGCCCCAATCTGTTAATCAGCTCATCAGCTACTGGAACTGGGTGTGCATCTGTTTGTGTTACTATATGGAGGCCTCTGTAGTCTACACAAAACCTTATTTCTTTCTTTCCACCCATTGAATGAGGCTTAGGGACTAACACGATTGGGTTGGCACAGGGGTCTTTGAGGGTTTCGTGACACTCAACTCCAGCATCTTTCTTACCTCAGCTTTGATGCTTTCTTTGACATGATCAGACTGCCTGTATATTTTGTTTTTGACAGGTAGGCTGTCACCAGTGTTTAAATCATTTGTACACCAGTTAGTCTGACCAGGGGTCAAATAAAAGAGCTCAGCAAACTGTTTTAGGACTTGCCTGCAATCAGTCTGCTGTTGGGCAGTGAGGGTGTCTGTAAAGACCACTCCATCTACTGACCCATCTTTAGGGTTGTGGGAAAAGAGATCATGGATTGGCTCACTCTCTGCCTCCTGGTCCTCATCTGTAACCATAAGCATGGTCTCATCAGCCCTGTCTTTGTAGGGTTTAAGGCGATTCATATGTATTACCCTCTTCTGCCAAGGTCAACTAAATAGGTGACCTCCCCTTTTCTCTCAAAGATAGGGTAGAGCCAGTCCATTTGTCCTGTAGAGCCATAGGTGCCACAGGCTCCAAAACCCATACCTTCTGCACTAGTTGGAACTCCACCATGGCAGACTTTTGATCATACCAGAGCTACTGGAGCACTCGGTTGGCCTCAAGGTTTTTGTGTGCTTTATTCATGTATTCAGCCAGCCTCAAATGAAGGCCAAGTACAAAATTCACAATGCCTTGCTTTGGTTCTTGGAGGGGTCTCTCCCATCCTTCCTTGACAAGACAGAGGGGCCCTCTTACAGGGTGTCCAAACAAAAGTTCAAAGGGGAAACACCCTGCTCCCTTTTGTGGCACCTCTGTGTAAGCAAAAAGCAGGCAAGGTAGTAAAATAACTCATCTCCTTCTGAGCTTTTCAGGGAATCCACCAATCATGCCTAATAGGGTCTTGTTAAATCTTTTAACAATTGCATTTGTCTGCAAATGACATGGCGTAGTGAATCTATAGGCTACCCCACACTCAGCCCATGTGTGTTTTAAGTATGGAAACATAAAGTGTGCATCTCTGTCTGATACTGACTCCTTAGGAAAGCCAACCCTAGGAAAAATACAAAGGAGGCCTTGGGCACTGCAGGTGCAGTGGTGTTCCTTAGGGGAATTGCTTCAGGGTACTTGGTGGCATGATCCACTACCACCAGAATAAATGTATTCCCTGATGCTGTTGGTGGGTCAAGGAGACCAACAGTGTCAATCCCTACCCTTTCAAAGAGTACCCCAACCACTGGAAGTGAAATTAAGGGGGCCAGCAGGTAGATACCTGTCTTGCCACTTGCCTGACTCCATGTTTTTGTCTGGCCAAGATGCCCAGCTAGGGGAATGGCATGGGCCAATGTGAAGAGGAATTCTCTAAACTTCTAGGCACTACCACTTTTCTAGTGGCACCAGGTATGGGGTCTCTGGCCTCTGTGTATAGGAGTCCCTCCTCCCAATAGGTCCTGTGGGAACCACTGAAACATCCCTTTTCCTGATCAGCAGCTTACTGCCTCAGGCTTTCAAGAGTGGGGTAGGTCCTTTGCCCTTGGCACACATCTTTCCTAGAGGGTCCCCTATTCCTAAGAGCTCTCCCGTGTAAGGCCCAATCTCATGAGGCTCAGTTTGCTCTGGGCTGACAAGTCTTCTCCCTGTGGAGAGGGGACTTGGTCTGGTGTCTGTTTTGAAGCTGGTTCCCCAAACGTCCTGCCATTTCTCTTGGAAGGTTGGTCCATACTTTCAGGCTCCAACACTTCTTTTTCACTTTGGGTTTTGCTTTTTGCTCTGGTTCTTACACACAGCCATTCTGGTATTCCCAGAATTGCTGCATGGGCTTTCCTCTCTACCTCAGTCCATGTTGAGTGCTCCAAATAATTTCCAAGCAGATACTGTACTGGGATAGCAGAAGACGGCACTACCCTTTTGGGGTCACTAACCCCTCCCCAATCTAAGGTACAAAGTCCATTGGATGTTTCTTAGCCTGATTATTAGCATTGAGGACTATAAGGTCTCTCAAGGCAGGTATTGATTTGGGGACAACAGTGGCTCAGCCACCATGGTGATGCTGGTATCAGTGTCCCTCAGGGCTTCCACCCTATTCCCATTGATATTTGGCTCTTGTCTGTATCTCTCCTAGTTACTGGGCCATACAGCCAGGGTAGCTGCATCCACCCATCTATTTGAGACTAGAGGTGCCTCAGTGAGCACCTTAACATGGCCAGGGCTCACCTGTGATCCCATCTGCAGACTTACAATTGCATTTACTAGAGGTGTTCTGGGGGCATTCATTTTATATTTACAGCTAGGGTCTCCAGTTCGGTGTCCAAGAACCTTTCAGTCCTGACTCCAAGACTTTTTGGGATCCCAGGTCTTATCCTGGTACCCACCCTTGGAATGTGAAGGGTTTCTGGGCCCACTTTCCTGAAACGGTTTTTTGGGGCCTGATGAAGACTTATTTTTGTTTTTCTCTTTTTGGTCACGATCTTTCCCTTGCCTCTTTCTTTTGGTCATCCCCACCAGTGGTAGTTTTAGTCACCCTTGTTTTGAGTCAGTGGTTTGCCTTCTTCCCCAACTCTAGAGGAGAAAGTAGAACTAGGTCTACCAGATGCTGATGTAACTTCTTACTGTAACAATTACTTAAAAGATACTCCTTCATAATTAAATTGTAAAGCCCTTCATAGTCATTCAAATTGTTACCTGTTATCCAACCACCTGGTGTTTTCACTGAAAAGTCAACTATTCAGACCCTCCAGGATTTCGCGATTTTACGATGTGCCAAAAAATTGCGAAATCGGCAGTTTTGTAAAAAGGCCGTGATTTTTACAAATCTGCCCGCGCAATTTGGAAAATGCAATCATTTATTTTTTGACGAGGCTGTGAAAACACAACAGATATTTTCACCTCTCAATTCCCAACTTTTGGGAAATGAGGACCTCTTGTGGCCATCTTATGATGTTCACAATATTAGCAGTTTTTGTTCGTGTGATAGACGAAACTCATATTAATCAACGAAGTAAAACATTAATTTACGTATTTAAATATCAAGGAAGGACATAGAACATTCTAGACGGTCACCTGGGAATCTTGCCAGAGAAGTGGGGGCACTGGAAATGTTCTGGGGTTTGAGTACTACACGTCTCATCCAGTGGCTATGCTAGGAACGCACACGTATTTCCGTACATGCATTTATGGTAACTCGATTCAAATACTAGACACATCAGAACAACGTAGGCCTTCTACACAAGAGCATAAACCCGTCCCGCTATGCATCAGAACAGATGACAATCCTTCCTGTTCCGGAGAGCCACGGGGGGCCCTACAGGTGTACAGAAACAGGTTCAGGCACGTGGGTTGATGGGGGGGACACAACAGGCAGGCACCTACAGCTAGCCAGTTGAGCTCGACATGAATTCTGCATCAAGTTAGATGCTCCGGAAGATACTACAGCAGAAATACTCCAAAAGGACCACTACTAAACTACCCCAGCTACTCTGTGGAAATTTTAAGGAGCTTAATGATGTTAGAGGGAGAGGGTAAGTCTGAGGTGGCTAGCAGGGTGAGAGGTGTAGGTTGGGGAGCCACAGAACACCATGCTGTCTGTTACTGTAAAAATTACTAGGTAAGATGCTACTGAGGGAAGTACTGGGTAAGGTGTTACTGACGGAGGTATTGTGTAAAGTGTTTCTGTTGGAGGTATTGAGCAAGGTGCTAATTAACGAGGTATAAGTAAGATATGACTGAGGGGGGTATTGGGTGAGGTGTTACAGAAAGAGGTACTAGATAAGATGTTACTGAAGGGGTTATTGGGTCGATGTTACTGAGATAGGTACTGGGTAAGATGTTTCTGAGGGAGGTACGAGGTAAGATGTTATTGAGGGGGGTATTGGGTAGGATGTTACAGAGGGAGGTATTGGGTGAGGTGTTACTGAGGCGGGTATTGGGTAAGATATTACAGAGAGATGTAAAAGGTAAGGTGTTACTTAGGGGGTGGTGTTACTGAAATAGGTATTGGGTGATATGTTACTGAGGGAGGTTTTGGGAAAGATGTTACTGAGGAGGGTATTGGGTAGATGTTACTGAAATAGGTATTGGGTAACATGTTACTGAGATAGGTATTGGATAAGATATTACTGAGAATTCCTTCCATTATTTACTCCCATCACAACACTCCTCCTGCCTGCATCCAAATGGAATCTTGATGAGCTAATGATTACATCTCCACTTTCAAGGGGAAACTGAAACCATCTTTCAAAACATAAGAAAGGATCTGATCACCCATATAATTCAAGGTGATGTATTTAATCTTATACGACGGGAGGTCCATGAAACTCTGGACACAATTCATCAAATAGCAGATGGTTTCACTCCTCAACTTTTTCTACCATATCTGATTACTCATGTCCGAACAGTGAGTAAGCAGGAGGTGACCTCCCTATGCAGTCTGTCTCACTTATTTGGATCAGCCACTATGATCCTGAACCCTAGGGTGTCAGAGGAAGAGGTTTCCTGTCTCACGGACCTGGGAGGCAGCGGTGCCCCGGCAGGGGTGCATACATGGGCACTAGAACATCCCAGGGAGAAATACAGCTCCCTCCCATGAGGTTAGGACTGTAGCTGTGCTTCCGTAGAGCTGCAGACACTTTATTTCAAAATCTTTTTATTGAGCTTGTAACATTACATAGCAGAGTATTGTAATCACAACAAGTACATCATGTAGGCCAAGAGTTACAGATATCCTCTAGATACACTCAGCTTGTTGACAAGGTCTTAGCCCCATACTTGACCGTACTGAAGTTTCCCGTCTACTCCTTTAGCATTGTGCATTGCATCATTCGTCAGGCTGCCTTGCTGTGGGACCTTTGCTACACAGCACCTGTGTGTCCAATCTCAGCTTGAAGCCCTAAGAGGGGCAAACCTACAATAGTATACAGAAAATAAAGATAGGAAAAAAACTACGTGATAACCAAACTAATGTATCATGATGTCTATGTTGCAAAGCGGACCAATTGGTGGGGTGATTCCGCAGGTGAGGGTTTGGGTCAACTCTTTCTCCTTGTGTGCTCTCCTAAGACTCGCCCCCATTAGTTAAATGTGAAAGAGGTGAAGTGCTCGGAGTCTGGGGCTCTATGCGAATAGGGGCAATCCCCCTGACAGATATTCCACCAGCGGGGACCAGATGTAATCGAAACCCTTTCTTGAACCCTCTGTTATATCTGTTAACCGCTCCAAGGCTAACGCTCGCCACAATCTGGTGTGCCATTGCGTGATGGACGGCGCCTCTGCCCTTTTCCAGGCTGCAGCAATAGCCATTTTAGCGGCTCCCAGACACAACCACGTGATGGAGCGGTCTCCACATGTTTGCCATTTCAGGATCGGGTCTCGGACCCCCAAGAGGGTGTGGTCAGTGGTTTCTGGGATGGGGTACCCTAGTAACAGTTTAATCTGTGAGAGAATCTCCTTCCAGAATGGTTGAATAGAGGGGAAGTCCCACCAGATGTGACGGAAATCTCCCAAGAGCCCACATCCCCTCCAGCACCTATCCGTAGAGTTAGGGAATATGTTATGCAGTTTCTGGGGATGCAGGTACCAGTCATACATAATTTTATAGTGGGCTTCTCTCAAGTGCATGGAGCGGTTGTATTTGGCTATATCCTTGCATAGGCGGCTCCAGTGTTTCTCCTCTAGTGGCCTAGAAAGGGTAGCATCCCAGAATGTCCTGTGTCTCGGTGTCGAGTGTGGACTCAGCGCCCTAATGAGGGAGTACAGAAAGGAAATAGTCCCCTTAGTGGATGCTCCTGATTGTGAGAATTTCTCTATTGGGAGCAGGTCTCTGGTCGCGGCCAATCGCACCTGGGGATGTTGTACCCAATGTTTAAGCTGTGTGTAGTGGAAGCCCTCTGTGGATTGTAACTGGAATGTTTTGGTGCACTCTTCAAACGTCAAGAGTTCCACGTGTTTGTAAAGGTGGGAGATCACAAGGCAGCCCCCTACTCTCCATTGTCTAAATGGACCATCTTGCAACGCTGGTGGGAACTCTGGGTTGAAATGAATGGGAGTGTATGGCGAGGGGAAGGTTGTCAGGGATGATGTTTTTGTGAGAAGGTCCCAGACCCCCAAATTCGTTGCTGTGGGGGTGCTGATGTAAGAGTTTGGGGGTCTATGCTGCTTCTTTAGCCACAAAAGATCCCAGATGGTCCTGCCTGTTATTTGGCGGTCCATGTGGAGCCAGTGTTTTTTGGATTCCCTAAGGGACCATTCCATCAGTACACGGAGCTGGGCAGCCCTATAATATCCCCGGAAGTCCGGGAGGGCCAAGCCTCCCTCATCCCGCGATCTGATCAATACTCGGTAAGAAAGTCGTGCTCTTTGACCCTGCCATATAAACTTAGTAATCAATTTTTTCAGAGCTATAAATAGTTCACTGTCCACCAGAATTGGAAGGCCCTGAAAGAGGTAGAGTAGCCTGGGGAGGACATTCATCTTAATTGCGATGATCCTCCCAATCAAGGAGATAAAGGCAGTTCTCCACCTGTTTAGATCTGCTTTAATCTGCCGCAGCAAAGGTGGGTAGTTGGCCTTATAGAGGCCAGCAATTTGTGGAGTGAGCTATACACCTAGGTACGTGATGTCTGTGCCTGTACAGTAGAAAGGGGAGGTCTCCTTTATCCGGCACTGCACTTCACCCGACAGGGTTAAGTTGAGCAAGAATGACTTAGAGAGGTTCACCTTAAAGCCAGAGACTACTTCAAAGTGGTCAAGCTCTGCCTGAATGGCCGGGAGCGAGCTCAGCGGGTCGGTGATGGGAAGTAGGACATCATCCGCAAAGAGGGAAATCTTATGGTCGCCAGTACCAAATGTAACCCCTTTTATATTTGGATTTGCCCTGATCCGCTCCGCCAGTGGTTCGATGCTGAGAGCAAAGAGCATGGGGGACAGAGGGCAGCCATGCCTTTTTCCCGGTGAGAGTGTGAAAGAGTCGGAGGCCACCCCGTTTACAAGGACTTGAGACCGGGGAGAGTGATAATTGGCCCGCAACATGCCTATGAAGGTCTCACCAAAGCCAAATCGTCTCAGTGTTCGCAGGAGAAAGGGCCAATCGACCCGATCGAAGGCCTGCTCCGCGTCCAACGAGAGGAAGGCCGCGGGAATGTCCTTCTTTTGTACTTTCTCTATTATGTGAGTTATTCTTCAAAAATTGTCGTGGGTCTGCCGTCCCTTAATGAACCCCGACTGATCGGGGTCAATCAGAGCAGGGAGAAGATTTTCAAGATGGGTGGCCAGTATTTTAGAGTACAGTTTTGCATCTAGGTTCAGGAGAGCTATGGGCCTGTATGAGGCGCAGGCCTTAGGGTCCTTCCCCGGTTTGGGAATAACGGTGACCAACCCATGGACTCTGTTACCCTTTGGGAATTGGCTATGTCGTTAAAAAGGGACACCAGATGAGGAGTCAGCTCGGGAGCAAAGGTACGATAGAATTGAGCATTTAGCCCGTCTGGGCCGGGGGCCTTCTGTAGCTTCAAAGCATCTATTGCTTTCTGAACCTCTTCCCTGGCGAAGGGGCGACTAAGTTCCTCGTTGGTGTGGGCAGAGATCTGAGGCAGGTTGAGGGGCACCAGGTAGCTCTCCTGGGCTTGAGGTTCTAGCCAATCGGCTGTGTAGAGATTGCGATAAAAATTTCTAAAGGCATTTGCTTTACCCTCCTCGTCCAGATGGGAGATGCCCGCGTCGTCCACTATTTGTTTGATATATTCTTTTTCTTGCTTTCCCGCAGCTGCCGCGCCAGAAGGGTGCCTATTTTGTTGCTGCTTTCATAGCCCAGCGCCTGGAGCCTTAGAATAGATTTCTCTGCCCTATTAGTGTATATGGCCTTTAGTTTACCTTTTAAAGACGTGACCTTGCAGAGAGTTTGGGTCGACGGATTCTCTTGGTGTGTTTTTTCTGCACTTTGTAGTTCCCCTTCTAACAGGGGTCTCTCCCCCCTCTGCTGGATTCTAAGAGTGGTAGCTAACTCTATGCACTTGCCCCTAATGACCACCTTAAAGGCGTCCCAGTTGTTTGCGTACGATGTAAGGGCGGGGTCATTGTTATTAAAATACTCTGTGATTGCTTTCCTGAGTTCGTCTCTGAGGAGTCTATCTCTGCTGAGGAAGTTGGGGAAGTACCATCTTCTATATCTCGACCGTGGGGCTGGCCAGGTTAGTACTACCTCTAGGGGGACATGATCTGAGAGGCAAATCGAGTGGAACCTAGTGTCCGATATTGTGTGAAGAAGGGATTGGCTGAGAAAGATGTGGTCTATTCTAGAGTAGGTTCTATGGGAATAGGAGAAAAAAGAATAGTCCCTTGTCGTGGGGTGTGTTTCCCTCCATGCATCTAGTAGGCCCAAACGCTGAAAGGAGGTTTTAAGGGTCTTGCTGAGTGTCCCACCCGTAGTCCTGTGCGGGTGCGTAGTGTCTAATGCTGTGTCCCAAATTAAGTTGAAGTCCCCCAGCAGTAAAATGTCCCCTGATGCAAACCCCTCTAGCATTGTTAAAAAGGCCTCCAAGAAATCTAGTTGCCCTGAGTTAGGTGCATATATCGTGCCAATGGTGCATGATCGACCCCTGAGCTCCCCCGGACCATCAGAAAGCGCCCGCCGTGTCTGTTTTAGTAGCTTGGTGATTAAAGGGGACCGAGGTGTGGAAAAGAAGAGCCTCACCATTCTGTTTCGTGGGGGCCGAGGATCAGAAAATTTGCGGGTAACGTTTGTGTTTCAGCCAAGCCTCCTCACTTTTCTTTAAATGGGTTTCCTGTAGTGCGGCTATCATACCTGGTGATCAGTTAAAAATTTCCATAGGCTCTGCCTCTTGTTAGGGGAGTTAAGACCCCTGACGTTCTAGGATAGACAGTTAACCGCCATTTATCATTTTATGGGCCCCCCCTCTTCCCGTAACTGCTCCCCCAAACTTCCCATGAACCAGTCATCTCTCTCCACCCCCCTCCACCCCCAACCCGCGGCTCCGCTAGAGTCATCCACTGTATGAGCACCATGATACCAAAAACCTGAAACAAACATAAACAAGAACTGTGAGGTTGTGGGGACTTCCATCCCAGAGGAAGGCCTCACCATGTCTAACTCCAGAAGCGGGCCTAAATCCGCTCCTAGGAACCCCTTTACCAATTAGATAGGGCACTTGTGTGTTGACTTTGTGGTGAGTTCAATTACCCTTAAACCTTCATTTTAACAAGAGCAAAAAACGTAGAGAGTCTATCTGAGCAGGAGTCTCGGCACTCGAAGTGACAGTCATAGGGCCATTCCCCCATTGATCCACCCAGCGAAAGTTCTTACGCCCTCCACACTTCAATCCGATGCTTTCTTACTCCCCGTCCAGTCGTCCGCCAAGTGCCGCCCCGCGTCGCTCCTTCTGCTGCACTCCTTCGCGATCCCTCGATGTGGTCGCTCGTGTCGGGGAGGGGAGTCTGATTCCCAGAAGGCCTGCTGCTTCTTCTATTTCTGTGCAGTGGAGATGTTTATTGTCCATTTGGAAGGCGATGCCAAAGGGGTAGGTCCAGCGATATTGTATTTGACTTTCTCACAGAGCTTCTGTGATCGGCCGGAACTGCTGTCATCGCACTAAGGTGGCCTGAGCCACGTCCTGGAAGAGTGAGAATGATACATTTTGGAATGAGATCTTGTCCATGTTTCTTGCTTTTTACAGGACCAGTTCTCTCGTTTTGAAGGAGCTGAATTTCGCAAAAAACGTCTCTTGGTCTTCTGCTGTTCCCGGACAGCCTCGGCCCCACTCTATGTACCCGCTCTAGTTGCACTGCAAGGCTTTCCTCTCCGAGGACGTTGGAAAAGAGGCCTATCATGAACGCCTCCAGATCAGGGCCCTCAAATCCCTCTTCCAGGCCCCTGACCCTTATAGTGTCCCGACGGGAGCGATTCTCCAAGTCCTCGCATCTGAGGGCAGAAGCTTGTAGCAGACCGCGCAGTTCCACAGTGCTCTCCTCCAGGGGCTTCACATGATCATCCAGATTCTGGCATTTCGCTTCCAGGTCTAAGGTGCGCGTTCCCACCGAGTCCACATCTGCCTGCAAGGCCACCAACTAAACCCTCATCTCTGCTCTAAACGCGTCGAAGGAGGCATCCATGTCTGATTTGATATCATCTCATAGCTCCTTTCTGAAGTCTCCGAGGGACGCCAGCAAATCCTCCCGGGTGAGAGCCATGCCACCACTTGGGAGCGCCTCTCCTTCCTTAGATGGCCCTGTGCCCGGCAGGGCAAAGTAGTTGGAGACTTTATTGTTGGCAGACTTTTTGGGTGGCATATGAGGACAGGGCGTCCGGTCAGCTCGGAGCCGCCCTCCCACCGTCCTGTGAGCTAACCAAGAGCAAGCCCCTCGTGCAAAGTCTTGCCGCTGGCCACACGCCTGTCGCCCCGGGTGAGATTATTCCTCCCCAGGGGGCTCCAACCGGGTCCCCAAAGGCCACCTCGAGGGCTTCAATGATCTGCACTCCTTACTTTTCTCCTGGGGGCTTCTTAGATGATGTGATGGATGGGGGGGGGGTTCTGTGATCACTGCCACCAGGAATTACTCAGATTGGGGACTTTTCCTGCTGCCCCTTATACTCCCTCGTACCTTATCGAGAGTGCGCTGAGAGATGTCGGCGTCATCTTGAGGTCAGACATCTGAAATGGACGGCCCGGCACCCATCCCTTCTGCCCAGATGATGAGATGGCCGGGGGGGGATCAGTGCTCGCCTCAGATTGGGGATTTTTGCCTTCTGCACCTCAGACTCCCCCATGCCGAGGGCGCTCTGTGGGACACCGGCGCCATCTTAAAGTCAGGCATCAGGAATGGAATGCCAGGCGCAGTCCATCTTCCCCAGCCCTTTGAACTGCTGCTGGGGGCCCAGCTGCCAGCCGGGGGGGTCCAGACTCTTTCCTCCGTCTAGCGGTTGCCCACACTCTTCACCCCACTGACCTTTCTTCTCGGTAAACGCCGGAGCCGGGTCCGCTGCATTGTGCTGGGGAGGCTCACTGCTCCTGGGGACACCCTCCTGTGCCACCACCAGTGGGATCCGTGTGGGCGCCACCCCGCTGACCTCCACAGGGTTCTGCTCGTTGTCTCCTCCGTTCGAACGGGACGCCGGAGGGCCTCTCCCACTATTACCAGTGCAGACCGCTGGCCTCTGCCATCTTAAGTTGCTCGGCGGCACCTCATGAGCCTCTCGTCTGGCCCTTGGCCCCGATCATCCACCAGCATCCGGAGGCTCACAACTGCTGTACAGTGCCCCCGCCGCCCTTGTCGTTGCGTAGGCTGGGTCCGGTGCCAGGTATCGTGCCCTTTTCACTACATTTGTGGAGCCTGGGACGGAGCTGTTTGGAATCACGTCCTAGCGGCCATGATGGTTGGCCACGCCCCCGAGCTGCAGACACTTTAAACTTGCCTCTTGCAAAGTGGAATACTCTGCTAAAACAATTTCCATTGATTTCAGGCTGAAAATCAGTGATTACAAGTAAAATAAGTTGCTTCAAAAATGCTGCTAAATTTCCATATATGTGCCGCTAAATTTCCATATATGTGCCGCTAAATTTGCTAACCCATGCCGCATTTTCCTGGAGGGTCTGACTATTCCACTCAGTACTGACTCTGGGTTTTAGAGTCTCTCTGAATCTTATTCTATACTCCTCATCGGTGAGTCCAAAGCCCTCAATCAGGGTACCCTTCATGTGGTCATACGACTCAGCATCTTCTCATTCAATGTCAGGAGTCTACCCCTGCATTTTCCTGAGAATAGTTTGTGAGAGAAGCCAAGCTTTTTCTAGCTACACAGTCTCTCTTAAAAGCGGTGAAGCATTTGGTGATGTTATCATCTTGTGAATATTTAGAGACAATCCCTTTGGATAGTTTGAAGTCATAACAACCTTCACTCTCCCTAGTTATTTGTATGTTGCCACCAGAGATAGGTTCTAGGCCCATCTCTGAAGGGACCTCCACTGTGTCTCAGGGGACAAGCTCATGTCCATTCTCAGTCTCATTTTCACTAGCAGGCTCATCATCCTCAGACTGAGGTACTAATTCTGGATGATCATTCTCAAACTGAGCTATCAGTTGTCTGAGATATTCTTTCTTGGGACTTTTGACTGGTTTGATACCATAGCCCTTACAGGGGGCCCTACATTGAGTATGGCTCAGGTCCATGTAAGGAGTCAGGTTGACTCCTAAGCTTGGCTATAGGTAGCAGGCATTATTTTGCTAAAGTTGGGACCTTTATATGAAGTTAAGAAAAATTACTGCACACTAAATACGTTATCCTAACTAAAATGCAGATTTTTAAATTTCAAACCAAGTAGTTTCAGGGACTTAGCCAAGGCCCTAGCAGTTAATTTTAGAAATTGAGAAAGGATAGACCAACTGAAAAAATTGACTAACTATAGAAACGTTTGTGCGAAGTTGAGGGAATGACATTATCATTAGGGGAGGGGATTTCAATGCCATAATGGATGACGCCTTAGACTGTTCAGGTGCCTCCTGCAGTTTACACCCTATGGCAACAACAGCGCTGAGAGTACTTTCACAAGCCCACTGTCTGGTAGACGTCTGGTGGCAGATGCACCCCGAAGCCCGTGGGTGAACCTGCATTTCAGTGCACCATAAGGCTTGGTCTAGGCAAGACTTTTGGTTAATGTCTAGGGACCTCGTGACCTGGACTACCTCCGTCACACATTTACTACGCTCATTATCAGATCATACCCCCGTTCTACTTATATTACAGTCTCCGCACTCGGTTCTAAGGGCATTTACTTGGCGCCTGATTTCAGAGGCACTATTAGATACGGTATTCAGGGAGGAAATTCGCAAGGAGGTCTTGGAATATTTTACATTAAACGAGCACACATTATCATCGACTGCTGTATTGTGGCTTACTTTTAAAGACATAATTAGAGGTGCCTGCATAGCCAAGCAGTCAGGTGTGTTGAGGGCCATCAGACAATCACTAGGGAATCTGGAAAGAGATATACGTGACAAGGAACAGAAATTTTTCCTTACCAATAACCCAGATCACCTTGCCACTGCAAGAGAGAAAATTACAGAGTTTAATGACGAAGCGCAGAGGGAGATCCATTTCCTGGGCGGACATGCTTAGGCTGCAAATATGGAGAGGGATATCGTCCAGATAGGACCCTCGCTACCATGCTCAGGCCCCCTCACCTCAAATTATGTCACCGAACTATTAGATGCAGACTCAAATCCAGTTCGATCCCCTAATGCCATTTTTGAGACCATAACAAAGCTTTATGCCAAGTTGTACTTTGCTGAATAGGGCTAGCAGGCCACAGAATTGTGGGAATATTTTGATACAACCCAACTGCTGTGGCTTGATCGTGCTCATCGTGCATATCTAGATGAGCCCTTTACTACCGAGGACATTGTACAGGTTATAAACAGCATGCCTGGAGATAAAGCCTGCGCATTGGATGGTCTGACCACCTCCTTCTATGAGGCATATTCTTCCATCTTGGCCCCTCCCCTATTGGCCGTCTACCAGGAGGCGCTGAACAGTGGGTCTCTGGCCCCATCAATGCGGGAAGTCATAATAATCACATTACTAAAACCGGGGAAACCCCTAATCTTTGAGACTCATATCTTCCACTATCATTAATTAATGTGGACAAAAAAATCTATGTTAAACTCCTCACCAACAGATTAAAACCGTTCCTCCCCCTGATCGTCAGACCTGTCCAGTCTGGTTTCATACCAGGGTGCTCCACAATACACAACCTACAAATGCTATTCTCTGTGAGGCACCATCTTGGCCCTCAGGTGGCGGCTCTGGCAGCCCTGCTGGACACAACCAAGGCATTCGATTCCTTGGAGTGGGCTTACCTTTTCACACTATTAGCTATGATAGGATTTAGCCCCACATACAACAAATACACTTACTACATGCAAATCCCACTCCACGAGTGCAAATCAACGACCTCCTGTCGGAACCTTTTTCCATAACGTGTGGCACGAGACGGAGGGGCCCCTATCACCTCTTTTGTTTGCTATCGCAAGAGAACCATTAGCAGCAAGGTTACATCACACCACACCAACAGGGGAACAGGCTTCACTACCAGAGGCCTGGTCAAGTCTCTCTATGTGGTTGACATCACGCTATATGTATGTAACCCAGAGGAAAATCTGAGTCCTATGATTCACGAGCTACTGCGCTTTGGTGGGATATCCGGGGTACATAAAAACTGGTCAAAATTCATACTATTTCCATTCACAGACAATACACTGCCTTTTACTCTGGAATACCCGTTGCTGTGGGCAGATGGTCGGGTCCGATACTTAAGTATCGGGCTTAGTAGGGATATACAGGAACTCTGGAATATAAATTATGGCAAAAGATTAGAGGAACTGGAGGAGAAGGTGTGTGCTTGGTCTAGGCTGCCGCTGTCGCTGGTGGGTTGGATAGCAATCACGAAAATGATAGTCCTGCAGAAACTGCTATATCTATTTGTTAACTTACCCTTACCACTCACTTCATAATTTTTTTAATGTATAAAGACAACTATGGTAACTCTGATTTGGGCAGGCAGACAACCAGGTTGGGAACTACTTACACTCCAGCCAAAACAGGGAGGCATGAAGGCACCTTACTTAACACTATACGCATACTGCGCACAAACCCAATTTTTGGTTATATTCCTTTCCAACCCCATGTTGCTGTGGAAAGAGATTGAGCCACTTCTACTCCTTTAAATATGACACTCTACCATGACTATAGTAACCCTGGGTGGTAGATCAACACAGTTGAAACGCTAGGATGGGCGTGGGATGGGCTGCCCAGGAGGGCACAGCTTCCTATTCTTTATGCCCCGTCAATCCCATTGGAGCATAACTCCCAACTCCCCCCCTATCGAACTCTGGCACAATTAGGAGGTCACAGAGGCTCAAATTGACCACATCTGCAGATCTATACCCAGATGGGGAATTCATTGCCCCTCCGCAGACAGGATGTACCACATCCTTAACCTTTTCAGACATCCTCTTGCGATGACAGCATTTACAACGCAGTCATCGCATCGCAGTTCATTTACAACGCGTAGGCTGGAGTTGGAATAGTAAATTATACTATTCATAATGTTAGAGCGCCATCTACTGCAAGTCGATGTAATGACTTGCGTTGTAATGGCATCGCGTTCTAACAATGCGGTCGTTATAACGACCACGTTGTAAGAGAACGCGATGTCATAGCATGCGTTGTAGCATGCTATATTCCTCCACATAAATTAATAACTTGCCTCTATAGAATTGCACAAAAAAATTCACCAGTGGTGGCCCCGAGAGGCCTGGATGGCTAGCGGGCAGAGCTACAACCACTTCTCACGGATGAGCAATGGCTGTATTGTTGTGGTCAGTTGGAACATCTCTCCCCCAACTGCTGCTTGCGACTCATTCATTTTAAATTCTTACACCACATTTATTGTACTCCCCTACAGATCTTTAAAATGGACCTAAGAACAGATGCAAACTGCTGGCGCTGCGGAGCCCCACAAGCCACTTCCCTTCACTTAGCATGGCAGTGCCGACCAATAGTAAGGTACTGGGAAGAGGTGCATGCTGTGGTCTGAGAGATTATGGGCGCCGAACCGTGGTGCTCGCCCCTGGTGTGCTTGCTGGGTTATGTAAAAGATGTTCCTCCTGCGGATCACTGCCTTCTTTCCATATTGCTCTTGTTGGCGAAGCGTAGAGTGCCCATGTTTTGGGGCAAGCGTGTTCCCCCTTCCCTGGAGGCTTGGATAAAAGATTTAACCTTCTGTCAAGAACAGTTGGCAGTGTATTGGGAACTCATGCCCCCTATGTCTTGGCCCACAGATATTTGGGCCCCATTTGCCGCTTGGCTGTGTTGGAGGGCATCGGACGCCGCTGCGCTGACGGCTGTGATTTGAATGTTATTCTGCTGTGAGATATTAATGTACCCCCGACATAACAAAGTATGTCTGTGATAATGATGCTATACAGGTCAGTTGCTACAAAAGAATACCTTAGTCATAATGTGGAGGCTGTTTTTTGGAACCCTTTTGTATGGTGGTAGGTCAGGGCTGTGCATCGACCCAAACTATACATGTATTTCTTTGTATTACTTACAGAAAAGTGTAGTCAGGAAATGCCATGTATTATTTGCCTTTGACTGATTTCCCTTGTTTTCTTCTCTCTCTTTTCTATTCTCCTTTCCTTTCTCTTCTCTTTCCTTCTTTTGCTATCTCTTTCTTTTGTGCTGTTGTTATGATCCCGAGTTACCTTGGTATTATATCTTGACTTTGTAATTATGTGAACATAAAATATGGCTTGTTCTTTCTTACCTGTATAACTAATAAGTGAATAAATAAAAACTATAAAAAAATTGGGTTTTACTCATGTGCTCATTATTGACAAAGTGGTTTTAGGAAATGGAAGGTCTTCTATTCCACCACTGCTACCAAATGTAGGAGGCGAGCTCTCTATATAGTGTACCAAAATGAAATACACTGTGCAGAGAGTCCAGAGGATCCCCAAATGGTAAACAGAGGTAAAAGCAGATAATTCTAATCTTCTTTTTTGTGGTAGTGTGGGTGAGCAGTTAGGCTTATCAGAGAGTAGTGCTAAGCATTTGTTGTACTCACAGAGGCAATAAATGAGACATACACTCTAGAATAAATCCGAGACCAATTTATAGAAATATTATCGATTTTTATGTAACTTGTAAGACAAAGAACAGAGTTCTAATGAAATTACTTTCAGAATTACAATTTTGCAAAGTTCGAAAAAGACATCACTGGTGCGCAATTACACACCATTGGAAACAATGGGGACAAAGCAGAAAAATATATAGAAAATCAGGCAACGCTTTCACAAAGTTCACTTTCTCATTTTAGGTCAAAGTCAGGACCAGGTTCAAAGTTCCAGCAGGAAAAGTTCGAGAGCATCCCAGATTGGCCCGGGAGCATAGTGCTGAGGATCTTGGAAGCTGGTGCACAAAGATGAAGGGGCCACTTGAAAACACACTGCACAGGGGGACTTACAGGTAGGTCCGATTTAGCTCCTTTAAGGGAGGAGGTCGCAAGGGCCTGGGGACCAGTGGAACACAGCTGATTGGTCAGAACTGGGGCAGGTGGGGCCAGGTGCAGAGCAAACGGGTCAGCCAGGCTTCGTGCGTCTCGAGGTCCTCTCAGTCAGGAGCAGGCAACTTGGAGAGGCAGTCTCTGGACAGCTGGGCCACTCACGAAGTGGGTTTCGGGTGTCTTGATGTCTCTCGACTGGTGCTTTTGTTGGCGCTTTGGGAGACCAGTGTGGACTCTTCTACTTAGTGTTTGCTGTTGGAGGTCTGGTACCCCGGGTATTGGTACGCCGCAGCTCTGGTAAGTCCTGGTGTCTGCAAACTTGGTGAGGAGACAGATTTGGGTCCCTGGAGCTGTAGTTTCTTTTCTTGCTTTGCTTGCTGCATCAAAGTCGTCAGGGAGCATCAAGTCGACAAACCGGACTTCACAGAATCGGTGCCTGCGGTGGGCAGGGGAGTGATACCTTCACTCCAAGGGAGCTTCTTTTTTTTCCTCAAATTCTTTTTATTGCATACAAGTAATATTAACATTGTGATGGTTCAGGCACATATTTGACATTATTCGGGCTTCCGATTACATCTTGTTCATCAGTTGTAAGCACACAAACATTACATTTTGTTTTATCATAGTTGGATTGATACAAGTCTATACTCTTAATATTCAGCTCAAGCCCACCGATGACCCCCTCGGGGCGGAGCACAGATGTTCCCTCTGTAAGTGTTCCACTTGCCCCATATTCTGTCCCATTTTTTGGGGCATCCCCGATGCATATATGCTGCCCTCTCAGCCACCATTTCTTTATCCATGTCCCCTCGCCATTCTTGGTATGACGGAGCGGATTGAGCCCCCCAATGCTTAGCTATGTTGCGTTTTGCCAACATCATACCTAATGTTGCCCAGTCCTGACCCGCATGGTTGAGATCTGTTGGATCCCATATGTTTAGAATACATCTCTTGGGCTCAGGGGTGATCGTCACTTCACCCACTTGTGTAAGTACGTTCATAATTGTCTCCCAGTAGGATACTATTATTGGGCATTCCCACAGTATGTGATAGAAGGTGCCTTCCCTCCCGCATTGTCTCAGGCAGAGTCGGTTGTCAGTTTTCCCTATCTTGTGAAGGGTTACTCTAGTATAATAAATACGATGGAGTAATTTCAGTTGCACTAATCTCAATTTGGAGGATATTGCCACCTCTCGAGGGGATGCTAAGGCTTCCTGCCAGTCAGTCTCATCTAAGTCCCCCACCTCCCTTTGCCATTTTTTCCCAGAGGCCTTGTGTGGGATCTGGTTGGTTGTTGATAAGTTTGCGGTAAGTGAGGGAGATGGCCTTTTTATCTATCCGTTCTGTGAGGAGCCTATCCTCTAGCGGGTAGGCTTCGGGGAGGACCGCTCCCGTTGGGGTGGCTTTCTGGAGTGCATGTCTAATTTGGATGTATCAAAACTGTTCTGTTGATGCCAACTCGTATCGCTCTTGGAGTTGTACAAAAGTAACTATTTCCCCCTTCTGCCAAAGGTCCAACACCATTGATATTCCGATTGAATCCCAGTGCTTAAAGCCCTTACTGGTACTAAGCCTGCCTAATCGCTGAGTTTCCCAGAGCGGAGTCATTTGCGTTATCCGTTCGTCCCACCCCAGCTGTTTGAGTGCATTGTGCCAATGTGTGGCCTGTTAGTGATGTCTTTCGAGGTTTATTATATAGTTGCCTCATGACTCCTCCCTCTCCTAAGTTTTGTCTGTCCGCGCGGAATGCAGGGTCCGTTTGTGGGGCGTGAAGCCATTGATTTACCACAATCAACTGGGAGGCCCAATAGTACATTTGTATATTTGGAAGGGCGATTCCACCGTCGTACCCACCCTTTTCTAATTTCTTCATGGCAATTCGGGCCGGTTTGCCATCCCAAAGCAGGGTATTCACTTCTGCTTCAATTGCCCTAAAATAAGATGCGGGGACCTGGAACGGGGTGTTTTGAAGGGCGTATAGGAATCTGGGGAGTGCCATCATCTTAAAAAGTGCTGCCCTCCCGAGCAAAGTTAGCGGTAGGGAGCGGCAGTGTCTGGTGTCTTGGCAGAGTCTTTGCAGGGGTGCAATGAGGTTTTTCTCCAGAAATTCTTCTGGAAGTAAGGTGATATAAATTCCCAAATACTTAAAGCAGCCAGGTGTAATTTGTACAGTGCATCCCCTTGGCAGCTGTGGTGGAGGACCGCTGAGGATGTAGAGGATTGATTTGGCCCAATTAATGGTATATCTGGAAAATTTGCCGTATGCTTCACAGATGTTTAGGAGTCAGGTAATGGAGCGTCTAGGGGAGGCTACATAAAGCAGTATATCATCAGCATACAGGGAGATGCGGTCTTCCCACCCCTCCGCCCATCTGAGGCCTCGAATAATAGGGTCCCACTTATCCAGGCTGCCAGTGGTTCTAACACCAGTGCAAATAAAAGTGGTGTTAAGGGGCAGCCTTGACGCGTGCCACGTCCAAGGGGAAAAGTAGCTGAGATGTGTCCATTTACTACTACATGTGCTAGGGATTTCGTATAGAGCAGCTGGACCCACGCGCAAAAGTTAGGGCCGAAGCCCATATGTTTCAAGATGGCATACAAGAAAGGCCACTCCACCCTGTCAAAGGCCATACGTGTGTCTAAAGAGAGGATGGCTGCTGGTTCCTGGATCGTGGGAGTACGAGCGAGTACGCTGTGTAGACGTCGCAGGTTAAGTGCTGTGTTTCTACCCGGCATGAAGCCGGATTGATCTAAATGGATCAATTTGGTGAGATGGGGTGTGAGTCTGACCACTAGGGTTTTAGCTAGTATTTTGGCCTCTGCATTGAGCAGTGAGATTGGACGGTATGACGCACAGGCCATGGCTGGCTTACTGGGTTTGTGAATGGATATTATCGTCACTATACGTTGGTCTCTAAGGAGCTCTCCAGTTTTAAGGCTGTCTACATATATCTTCAATAAATGCGGAGTTATTGTTGTAGCTGTTTTTTTGTACAATTCAAGGGGTATGCCATTAGGACCTATGGATTTCCCTGATTGCATAGATCCTATGGCCGACGCTACCTCGTCTGTGGTAAAGTCTGTTTCAAGGTCGTGGGCTTCTTCTGGTGTAAGTGTGGGCATATTGATATCTCTGAGGAATGCCTGTGCCTCGCTGACTGTAGTAGTGGTTTCCGGGGTATATACTTTCTCGTAGTGTGCTGCTAGCACGTTAACTATCCTCTGGGGGTCTGGTATGGGGTCTCCTTCATCCAGTTGTAACTGTGTTACCCATCGACTAGCGCGCTCCCTTTTATCCAGCCAAGCCAAAATTTTCCCCGCTTTATCACCTACTTCGTATATTTTATGTTGGGTGGCTAAAAGTTTAGACTTTGTTTCCTCCCATAAATATTCTCTATAACCCTGCTTTTTTAAATGAAGGTCGTGGGCAGTGTCTGTGGTGGGGTTCATGGCATGTGCTCTCTCCGCTTGGCTCATCTCTTATTCTAAGGTTTCCACTTGTTTTTCTTGTTCCTTTTTGTGCCCTCGGAGAACTGTCTTATATGCTTCCCATAGAACTGCTGGAGAGGCAACCGAGTGTTCGTTCTCCTGGAAATAGTGTTTCGTCGTTTTGGTCAGAGTTTTCCCAATTTTAGGATGTTTTAGAAATCCCGGATATATAGGGAAGGTTCGGCGTGGAATTTTAGCTGGATGCATATACTTCACTACGACTGGGGAATGGTCGGAAATACCTCTGGGTAGATGAGTCGCCTCTTCCAACTTCCCAAGACTATCTGCCAGCGTAAATATGTAGTCTATCCTAGATAGGCTATTGTGTGCCCCAGAGTGAAATGTGTATTGCTGTTCTGAAGAAAATTTGTACCGCCATACATCTATGAGGTCTAGTGCTTCAAGGAATTCAGCAAATCGGGGATTTGTACTACGCTGCTCTCTAGGTGGCATACGGTCGAGCCTATCATTAATTGTGGCATTAAAATCGCCGCCTATAAGGAGTTTCAAGGGAGCTTCCTGGCAATTTCCCTGAAGGCTGAAGGTGCTTCAGGGTTCTTGGAGTACTTTCAGTTTCAGGACAACACAGCAGCAGCGATTGTTGAGTCCTTGGAGCAGCAGGCAGTGTTTGGTGTCTTTTTTCTTCTGCAGCAGGGCTTCAGTTTTTATGCAGTGAGTCTTCTTTCTCCTGGTCTTCTCTTCTCTGTAGAATCTGAAATACAGGTCTCTGGGTGCCACCTAAATACTGAATTAGGGGCGTTACAAGGGGAGACAGGTAGTAGCCAAAGTATTACCTACCTTTAGGGTGTCTACACCCTCTAGTGACCACTTCCTGTGGGAAGGGTCACTAACCTAGCCCTGGTTGGTTGTTTCTCCACCATCCCAATATGGTGGAATTTTAGGAGAGGGGTTTACCTCACCTGCCCCGCCCCAGGGGTGGTGTAGGCTAAGTGGGGACCCTCCTCCTAATTTAACTAATTTTCCCACCGTTCCTCCTGCCAAAAGTGGCACAGGAAAGGAGCCTTGGCCTGTCTGGAGGTTCTTGGGTTGGATTTCAAAGGCGCAATCGCCTTTGAAACTTCCTGCCCAGGAAGGCCATCCTGTCCTGTAGGAGGTGTGAAGCACCTCAGCCCGGAGCGGGCTTTGTCTCTGTCCTCTGAGAGCACTGGCTCACCCCATGAGGTCAGAAACATATCTGGTAGTAGCAGGCTGGCAAAAACCGGTAACATCGTTTACATCGCATGCGATACATCGCATGCCATTACAACACGGTCATTACAACGACCTCGTTGTTACATTGCAAACCATTACAACGCAAGTCGTTACAACGACATGCTGTAGCGGGCAGAAGGCGTTGGATTTAAAATCCAACACCTTCTCTACTGTTGCACAGACTGGAGTTGGAATAGTAAATTATACTATTCCAACATCCAGCACCCCCTACAGCAAGTCGTTGTAACGACTTGTGTTGTAATGGTATGCGATGTAATAACACGGTCGTTGTGACAACCGCGTTGTAATGGCATTCGATGTATCACATGCGTTGTAAAGTGGCCTATTCCGCAAAAACAATTCAGAGACCACACCAGTGCTTGGTAGGTTTTCAGGGGAACCTATAAAAGGGTCTCCTGTGTGAATTTATTAATAAATCCAACACCGGCATCAGTGAATATTTATTAAGACAATTGTTTGGTACCAAACATCTTAGAAATCAGTGAGTCCATCATGGAGGTAGGAAACTCGTCTTGACAAGTATCCAGCCCATGTACTCTTTATGGCTTCCCTTTGCACTTACAATATCCCAGAGTAGACTGGACATTTTAGAGGCATATCTGTTCATGCTGATATGTCCTCACATAGGTTATGCCTAGTCTATGTCTTATGCAGTGTATGGGTGGCATGGCACACAAGGCAGTGTGCCATGTTGACTCTTCAAATTTCTCTGCACCAAGAAATGCAGCCTGCAATGTCAGAGTGCATAGCCTTGGTGACAAACAGTGCTGTCACAACCAGTGCTGCATCCCCAGAGTACCCTCTTCAGTACCCATGCCCTAGATACCAGGAGTACCATTCATTAGGGACTTACAGGGGTAGCTGAAGTGGTGCCAATCATGGTACAGTGTTTGGGGAAGAGATCTGGCACTGGGAAGCTGGTTAGCAGGGACCCAGTGCACTTACATATCAGGAATCAGGCAAAAGGTGGGGCTAACCATGCAAAAAGGGTCACTTTCTTATGTGAGAGGCACTTTCCTACAGACTGCCTCTAAAGTTCGCCACCTCTTTTATGGGACCCGTGATATGGGCTGACAAGTGGTCTATCATATAGTAGATACACTCTGGACTTTTGTAGGTGAATGGTTATATAAAAACATTCACTTATTCTCTTAGTCATCCATCCATGCACTCAATCATGCCATGCCATCATTAATCCACTCACTCATCCACTCACACCTTCTTTCTCTGTTCACCTACCCACTATTCATAACACAGTCTTTTGTTTATCCAGATACACATACAAGCACACACACAAACTGTGAGAAAACAAGACTTTTTGCAGGTATCCCTCCACATTTTGCCCCCATTTGGGACTGATACTTGTGTTTTCTGACTCTGATTGTGCCCAGGGCTCTGCTAACCAGGCCGAGGGCCAGTCCTCTATGCTAAAGGTATGTGGTAATTAGGCGTAATTACAATTAATACTGACAACTTACCTGTAAGTCCCTAGTTCATGGTAGGGCAGAGCTGTGGTGCCTGCTGTCATCTTAAAAAGCCAGCCCTGCCTTGTAGGCTGCATTTAAAATAAAACTATGCACAAATTCGACATTGGAATTAAAGGTACTTCCAAAGTCTTAAACTATCTTATTTTTACATATAAGTCAACCCCTAAGGTCTACCCTTGGTGCCCCAAGGGTATGGAGCTGTAGTGTCCTGCCAGCCTAGGCACTCACCGATGAGTATGCCACACACAAAGAGTAATTTTGCACATCTTTATTGCGCTGTGTGTAAGTCAGAACTCAACATTCTAAGCCTGCCTGCAACTCATCCCTCCAAAGCTTACATCACAGGCCTACAGAAGACAGTGGGAACCATAAGAGTTCCAGTGTTTTTTTATTACTAGACACAACATCTCCCTCTTTGTTAAATAGAAAAGTCACAACTTTCCAAAATAGATAAGTACATAAATAAATATATGAACCAATACATAGATACACAAGCAATTACAGTTCTTCATTTAGGTGCTGTGGCTCCTGAATCCCAAGTCCTGATCGGGTTACTGGAAGCCTGGAACTTGCAGTCACAGTGTCGGTGATCTTCCCAGGTTAGTTGGAATTATCAGCAGATGCAGAGTCATCAACAGTCTTTCTAGACCCAGTCTCTACATCGACAGCTGTATTTGGTTAGTGATGGCCACATGTTGAAAATGAGAGGAATCTCTCAGAAGGGACTTCCCAGAAAGCTGTGCAGTCACCATGTGTCATTTGGTGGTGGTGATAGTAAGGTTCAACATCAAAAGGAGCATCAGATTTCCTTCTTCTGTATTGTCTAACAAGCACTCGCTCTCCTCTTGTAAAAGTGATGTCCTTTGCATGACATTGTCGGTCAGCATATATTTTCATCTTCTGTTTGTGAACAAAGTCCGTAGTGTGAATAACTTCCTCATTCATAGATCTTAGGATGGACCATTGGGGCAGCTTGGTAGTCATGGCTCTTCCAAACATGAGAGTTGCAGGGCTTTCCCCTGTCGTTGAATGAAGGGTCTAACAGTAAGCTTGAAGAGTAGAGTTTAAAACAGCTTTGAGGTTGAGCTTCTCCAATGCAGTTCGCTGAACAGCTTTCTTTAGAGTACTCATAAACCGTTGTACCAGGCCATTGGGCTGGGGCTAAAGAGGAGTGCTTTTTGGGTTCTTTATATAGAGGTGATTTAGAAAGTCTTTAAATTCTCCACTATTGAAAGGTGGGTTATTGTCAGACTTAAGTACTGCGGGTGTGCCCCATGCCGCAAAGATGCCATCTAGTTTTTGAATGACCTTGTTATGTGTGGTTTATGAAAGTTCTTCCACCAATGGACAACGGAAGTATTCATCAACAATGACTAGAAGATGATGTCCATTCTCGAGACGACCAAAGAACTCAATAGCAATTCTTTCTCAAACATGGTGTGGCAAGTCTGACATGTTCAAAAGGTTTCTACTGTCAATCATGAGTGCCAGGTCAGTAGGTGTACAGAGTGAGAGGTAGGGAGATAAAAAAGACAATAGATTTCCTAATTAAGCTTAATTAAGTGCATATCTACAGTTATATATGCTCTTCTACAATGCTAGTGTTTTCTGCTATTGCTATTGCACTGTATACTGCAGAAACCTTTTGCGAATATACATTTTTCAATCAAATAAATCTGGAAAAAAAAACATTGCATCCTCATTTATACAGAAAACACAAAATAAAAATGGATAAATACAGAAATAATTTGCAAAAAATAAATATGGATAAATACAGACTGAAATGTCGAAAAAGTAAATACCATAAAACCAGAAATCCTAATCATAACATAGAAATGTCTCATGAGGGATTTGCAGTAGACAACGCTTGCATCGTTGCTTGATCAGGTTTCCTACCCCCATCGGAAAAGACATGGTCAAAGAATTTCAAGCTTTTCTTGTGGAATTCACTTTTGTTGGCAGTCAGATTTAAGCCTGCATTTGTCAGCAAACGACATACTTGCACAAGAGCTATGTCATGTTCTTACTGTGTGGCTCCGAAAACCAATATGTCATCACTATAGTTAAATGCATTTACTACAGGCTGTATGATATGCCGAATGATGTTTTGGAAAACGTCTGCAGCAGAGGATACACCAAAACTCAATTGCTTATAGCGAAACAGACAAATATGCGTAGAAAAGGTTGTAATGTACCTGGATTTTTCTTCAAGGTCCAATTGGTGTTATCCTTTATTTAGGTTGAGGCGAGAGAAGAACTTTGCACCATTTAGTTGAGTTATCATGTCAGCATTGTGTGGAATAGTATGTCTCTCTTTCTAAATTGCCTTGTTGACCTGATGCATGTCGACGCATATGCGTACAGCTCCTTCACTGTCTCTCTTAGGCACTACCACACTGGGAGAAAGCCATGGTGTCGGACCAATGGAGCGTTCAATGATGTCATGTTTATGTAACAAATTAAGTTCCTTTTCAACAGCGTCTTGCAAGTGAAACATAATTTGTCTGTGTCTTTGAGCAACAAGATGAACATCCTCATTTTTGTGTAACTTACTTTCATTGTATTAAGTTTTCCTAGCCCATGAAATAATTAAGGAAATTGACTTACAATTTCATTCACTTTGTAGTTCACTGATATTAGTCCCCTATCAGCAGCAGTATTAAAACTGAACAAACAGGCACTGGAAGCTGTTTCTTGAAGTATATGAATAGGTGCTTGTAACTCATTTTTCTTGTATTTCATTGTGGCTACAAAGGATCCTTGACTCTTTAAGGGCGTTGAAGCAAACTATGTGTATACTTTTGTTTTTTTACTTAGTATGTTGTGGTGACAGAGACGGTTCTTGATACTTCTTCTCAGGCATGATATTTATTGATGCGCCACTGTCAATTATGAATAGTACCAAACACCCTCTGGTACTCTTGACTGAATATGTACCTTCTGCAATCCACATTTAGCACTGGATTAAACTTGATATGCAAAGCTGTTTTGATTTGTTCATACTTCACTTCACTTTCTTGTGGTATCTTTTTCATGGCTTCTTTCACTCCTTCACCAGCCATGTTCCTCTGATACTTTATAATCTTTTTGTCATCTTTTTCATCTATCGAATCTATGAAATCTTCAAAAGTCTCTATCCGTACCATCCATGTATTGCCAATATTGTGTTTTTTGGCAGTATCAAATGCAGTTGGTGGTTTTAAGTCTGTAGCAGCAGTATATACATTGACGGAGAGTAGTGGTCGCTCAGGTGCTTCTTGTGGAACTTGATTAGGCAGAACTTCTCTAGCATCTTATGACGCGCTAGCTTTGGGGACAGCCTTAACAACTTTTGGAATCTTTGTCTCACCCTGAATCTCCATTGGAGATCTTTATCTTGTGATAGTCTAAGGAGTTGTTATGGGCCCCTTTGCAGCAGATTTGGTGGTGGTGTGGCTTCTTCGATGTAGCAGCTCCACAAGTATCACCCTGACCCTCCTTCTGGGGTCACTCCACAGCATGTCGTTAGTGGTTTTTGTAAGTAGATGAACCTTACATACTAGTAGTCCATGAAAGCAGATAACATTGTGATATTTTGTTGGATTTATGCTTAAATGTTTCGACACACGCCTGATTAATCTCTGCTTCGTAGCACATGCATTTCAGTTTAATCTGTACTGAGTTATTGTTGTGAGCTGCTGTTGTAACCTGGTTGCATCCGCCTTTAGCTTTCTTATGCCGTTTAGTATTGCATTGGTTTGCCTAATGGCATAGTACCTTTTATTTGTGGCCATTTCATTCAGTTCCTGGTCACCGACATGTAGACTTTCAATGTTGCTTTCTTTAACTTCAAGCATTTTATACAGGCAGGTGTTGCACTGAGACTCCACCTATGCCAACGTCAGTTCTGCACATGTTGCACGCATGAGTAGTTTGCAGTTTGGACCCCCTCAAACTCTCTGGAAGAGCGCTTTTAAAGTACAGGGTTCAGATCCCCTATCTCGTCGCCAGTTGTAGCGTCCTGCCAGGCTAGGCACTCGCCCATAAGTACGCCACACACGGAAAATAATTTTACACATCTTTATTCCGCTGCATGTAAGTTATAAATCAACATTCTAAGCCTGCCTTCAACTCATCCATCCAATGCTTATGTCATAGGCCTACCGTATACAGTAGGAGCAAAAAGAGTTCCAGCATTCTTTTATTGCAAGACACTACAGGTACCATGTTAACATAAGCAGGGACATTATAAAAGGTGTTTTATATGCCCTGGTGAGGGAACAACTGCCAGTTGCGTTTTTACCCTTTTTAGTACATTAGCTCCATAGGCTAACATGGGAATGATTTATTTAACATTAATAAAGTCTATCTTTTGACGTTAGTGAGCTAAAATATTAATTCAAAGTGTTTTTTATTATAACTATTGGAGGAAAGAAGTTATGGAACTGCTTTCCTAAAGTTACCCAATTCAGCTCTGTAGCAGGCACTTCTGATTGGTAAGCGTTTGACATGCTGAGCCAAGCTGCTCTGATGAGGTGTGAAGTGACATCAGCTGGGGCAAAGGAGACATCTGGGTCAGAGGAGATCTGCTGCCTGCAGACACCAGGGCAGGAAGGGGGCTGGGTAGCCAAACTAGTCTTCAATAGCCCAACGGAGAAAGACAGTGAGGACAGGAACCAGGTCCACCCACACTTCCTGCACACCGTAGCCAGATGGGAGCCCCTGTAATTGAATTAGGAGAGGGGCTGGAAGGGGAGTGTAGGGGAAAGGCAGCCACAACTATAGATGGGTTTAGCCACACCTGAAGCTCAGGAGAGATTTTTTCCATTTTTATTTTGTGGAACAGTGCTTTCTGGGACAAGAACATTATATACTTCAGGGGAAGTGGTCATCACGGAGGGTGGCACCCTGCACCCCATTGGTCAGGGATATCCCTCTCTTTGTCAGTCCAGAAACCTGGATAAATATGGGAGAGCTTCCCAGCAACTCAGATTCCTGGTTAGAAATATCAAGAGAAGAAGGACTGCCCTGTTGAAACCCGGGTCTACACCACAAGAGGTCTGCACTCATAAGGACCGTACCCACTGCACACTTTGGGCTTCACAAAAGAGGACTTTGCTTGGCTTCAAAAGGATTAAGGAGTGGACTTCCTGAAAGCAACAGGTACAAAAGAGCTTCAAGAAGTCACATGCATCAACTCCATCAAGACAAGTCCAGCTGACCAGCTTCACCTGGACTTTAAATGATTTGACTAGGTGCATTGTGGGAATTGGAGTCCCAAACCTCCAAGAGGCAAATCAGAGCTTCTGGACACTTGGCTGGTATTGTGGGCCCTTAAAGACCCAAAAGAAACATCTGGAGAAGGACTGCCCTGCTGGTCCATTCGACTGCACAAGAGAGGACTGCACTCTTAAGGACTGCACCTGCTGCACTTACAAGGCTTTACAACAAAAGGGCTTTGCCTGTTGTAAAGGATACGGAGTGGACTCCCTGATCAGCAACAGGTAGAAAAGTGCTTGTAGTTCTACCTGCAATATCAACAACAAGGACAACTCCACCTGACACGCTTCACCTGGATATTACTTGGATTAACCCAGTGAATTGTGGGAGTTGTAGTCCAATACCCCAAGAGGCAAATCAGAGCTTCTGAACCCTTGGTTGGTGCTATGTACCACTTTCCTGCATCAAGAAATACTTCTGGAAGTAAGTGTAAAAGTGCTGCATCACAGGCCGCCTGAACTCTTGACTTTTTCGCAGTCCAGCTCGACCTTTTTTTATTCCTTTGAGGGCTATTTGCTTCCAAGTGCTAGTTTTACTTTTAATCTTTAAACAATATCTCTGGTTCATAGGATTTTTGTCATTCTGGTGTCATTTTAATCATACAAATATTGCCTTTTGTTATACAATGGTGTTGGATTTGTATTGTTTGTTGTGTCTTACTTATTTACTGTATTGTTTTTTTAAATGCTTTACACGCTTGTCTCCTAAGTTAAGCCTTTCTGCTCACAGCCAAGCTAACAAAGGTTTAGCAAGGATTAATTTATTGAGAACTTGACTGAATCTTATTTGTGATTGTGCTGTTATTACTAGCTGTAGGTACCTACCTACACATACTGATAAACCACCTTCCAACACAAACTAACTCATGAACGAAGAAGAACTTTAATTTATAAAAAAGAAAGACCTAAAATGGCTTTGGTGCTGCTAATATCTAGATCTACTATGGTAAAAATGTGATGAGATGAATTGACAAGAATACTTAGATTGACCATTGCTTGCTTAGTAGGAAAACATATTGTACGAATCCATCCTTATTCAGTGCAAGTGAGGTGTTCTGCACACTCAAAAAATAATTCTTAATATAATAATTGTTAATCTAGTAAGTGACTAATACTAAGATATAACATTTTCAGAGTTAATTAATACAGAGTCTGTGTGAAATAGTGGATTTTATTTTTAGTACTGATTGTGAGGGAATACAAAAGTCACGGTGGATACCACTAAAGAAACTGGCATGAAGAGGAAATGTCTCCTGTGAGACATTTTTACTGAAACCAGTCACCCCTGAAAACAAGTTTACAAATTTTACAGGTATAGCAATAAGTTGTTCAGTCCTACTCATTAATCCCAAGTCAATCAATCAATCAATCATGTCACTTATAAAGCGCACTTCATACCCGCGAGGGTCTCAAGGCGCTGGGGGAAGAGGGGGTGGTGCTGCTACTGATCGAAGAGCCAGGTCTTGAGGAGTCTTCTGAAGGCCAGTAGGTCTTGGGTCTGTCGGAGGTTGGTGGGGAGGGTGTTCCAGGTCTTGGCGGCGAGGTGGGAGAAGGATCTGCCGCCGGCGGTTGTTTTCCGGATGCGAGGGCGAGGCTGGTCGAGCGGAGCTGGCGGGTGGGGGTGTAGAAGCTGAGTCGTCTGTTGAGGTAGGCTGGTCCGGAGTTGTGGAGTGCTTTGTGTGCGTGGGTGAGGAGCTTGAAGGTTATCCTCTTGTTGACAGGGAGCCAGTGCAGGTCTCTCAGGTGGGGTGTGATGTGGCTGCGTCGGGGGATGTCGAGGATAAGACGTGCAGAGGCGTTCTGGATGCGTTGCAGCCGTCTCCAGGAGCTTAGCCGTCGTTCCTGCGTAGAGGGCGTTTCCGTAGTCCAGCCTGCTGGTGACGAGGGCCTGGGTGACTGTTTTTCTTGTTTCGGTGGGGATCCACTTGAAGATCCTGCGGAGCATTCGGAGGATGTTGAAGCAGGATGAGGAAACGGCGTTGACCTGCTTAGTCATGGAGAGGGTGGGGTCGAGGATGACCCCTAGGTTGCGTGCGTGGTCGGTGGGTGGCGTGGCTGTTCCCAGTGATGTTGGCCACCAGGAGTCGTCCCAGGCTGAAGGGTTGGAACCAAGGATGAGGACCTCCATTTTGTCCGAGTTCAGCTTCAGGCGGCTGGTCCTCATCCATTCGGCGACGGCCTTCATTCCTTCGTGGAGGTGGGCTTTGGTGGTGTGAGGGTCTTTGGTGAGGGAGAGGATCAGCTGGGTGTCATCGGCGTAGGAGATGATGTTGAGGTTGTGCTGTCGGGCGACGTGGGCGAGGGTGCCATGTAGATGTTGAACAGCGTTGGGCTGAGGGAGGAGCCTTGGGGTGCGCCGCAGATGATCTTGGTGGCCTTGGATCGGAAGGGGCGAGGCGGACGCTTTGTGTTCTGCCGGAAAGGATGTGGTCCAGTCCAGGGCCTTCTCTTGGATCCCGGCGTCGTGAAGGCGTGTTCGTAGTGTGTGGTGGCAGACCGTGTCGAAGGCGGCTGATAGGTCCAGGAGGATGAGGGCTGCTGTTTCTCCGTTGTCTAGCAGGGTCCTGATGTCATCGTGGCGGCGATGAGGGCGGTTTCGGTGCTGTGGTTGCTGCGGAAGCCGGACTGGGAAGGGTCCAGGATGTTGTTCTCCTCGAGGTAGCGGGTCAGTTGTTTGTTGA
The DNA here is from genome assembly GCA_963921515.1 of Calotriton arnoldi. NCBI lineage: Eukaryota > Metazoa > Chordata > Amphibia > Caudata > Salamandridae > Calotriton > Calotriton arnoldi. The sequence goes on along the minus strand of CAWUFW010019738.1, from coordinate 69,316 downwards.
CGATTTTCTCGGTGACCTTCGCGGGGAACGGGAGCAGAGAGATGGGTCGGAAGTTCTTGAGGTCCTTGGGGTCTGCCTTGGGTTTCTTGAGTAAGGCGGTGATCTCGGCGTGCTTCCAGCTTTCCGGGAAGGTTGCTGTCTCGAAGGAGATGTTGATTATTTTCCGGAGATGGGGCGCGATGGCTGTACTGGCTTTGTTGAAGATGTGGTGAGGGCACGGGTCTAGCGGTGAACCGGAGTGGATGGTGTTCATGATCTTGCTGGTGTCCTCGTCATTGATGTTGGTCCAGGAGAGCAGGTGGTTGGTGGTTGTGGGGCAGTGGTCTCGGTGGTTGCCGGGGCGGTCGTGGTGTTGAAGCTGTCGTGGATGTCGGCGATTTTGCGGTGGAAGAAGGTGGCCAGTGAGTCGCACAGGTCTCGCGACGGCTGGATGTCGTTGGTGTTGGAGCTGGGGTTGGAGAGTTCCTTCACGATGTTGAAGAGCTCTTTGCTGTTGTGTGCGTTGTTGTCTAGGCGGTCTTTGAGTGAGGCCCTTTTGGCGGATCTGATGAGGTGATGGTGACTGCGGGTGGCGCTCTTGTGGGCGGCGTAGCTGTCCGCTGTCCGTTCGTGGAGCCAGATCTTCTCCAGTTTTCGGCATGTTCGTTTGGAGGCCTGGAGGTCTTCGGTGAACCAGGTGGCTTTCTTGCTGGTGTGGCTGTTGGGCGGATTCTTGAGCGGGGCGAGGGTGTTGGCGCAGTCGTCGATCCACTGTCTGAGGTTGCGGGCGGCGGTGTCGGGGTCGGAGGGTTCGGCGGGTGGGCTCAGGGTGAGGGTTGTGGTTAGCTGGTCTTCCGTGACTCTGCTCCAGCAGCGGCGAGGCATTTGTTCGGTGCGGTGGTGCGTGGTGGGCTTCCTGTAGGTGAAGTGGATGCAGTGGTGGTCAGTCCAGTGGGGTTCGGAGGTGTGGTTGAAGGAGACGTGTGGGCTTGCGGAAAAGATGGAGTCTAGCGTGTGGCCGGCGGCGTGGGTGGGTGTAGTCACGAGCTGTCTGAGTCCGAGGGTGGCGAGGTTGTCGATCAGGGTGGTGGAGTTGGTGTCCTTGTTGTTCTCGAGGTGGAAGTTCAGGTCCCCGAGGAGGATGTAGTCCGTGGAGGCGATGGCGTGTGTGCTGACGAAGTCAGCGATGGAATCGCTGAACTGTGGTCGGGGTCCGGGGGTCTGTAGATGAGGGTTCCTCTGAGGGTGGTGTTGGGATCGGTGTGGATCTGGAAGTGCATGTGTTCGGCGGTGCTGAGGGTGTCGTCGGTGTTGGTTGAGACTCTGAGGGTGTTCCTGTGGACGATGGCGATGCCTCCTCCGACTCCGTTGGTGCGGTCCCTGCGGGTGATCTTGTATCCGTCCGGGATGGCAATGGCGATGTCGGGGGCTGAAGCGGAATTCAGCCAGGTCTCCGTCAGGAATGCGACGTCTGGGGAGGTTGAGTCGAGAAGGTCCCAGAGTTCGATGGCGTGTTTGCGGGCGGAGCGGGTGTTGAGGAGGATGCATCTGAGGTAGTTGGGTTCTTTCCTGGGCGGTGGTTTGGCGGGGCGGGTGCTGGCGAAGCTGCAGTTCCGGCAGGTGAAGGGCCCTTGGGTGCGCTTCGGGGTGGCCTGGTAGCAGGCGTGATCTTTCCGGGGTTGAGTGCGTGGAGGGTGCTGGCGTCATATCGGCGTCTGTTGATGTGGCGGGCGCGGGGATGCCCGGACCAGGGGGTCTGGCGCTGGGCGCGGTCATGGCGCGGATGGGCGCAGGCGGGCTTGCCTTAGGCGCGCCTTCGTCGCGCCAGCGGCGCGCCCGCTGCGCACGTCCGCTGCGCGGCCGCACAGCGGCCGCCATAAATGGGGAGGTGGGAGGGAGGAGCAGGGAATGGGGCAGCGAATGGGCAGTGAGGGGCGGGGCCGCAGGGCGCAGCGGCGGGAAACAGGCACAGAAGGGAAAACGAGCACAATCAGGGGCAGCAAGGGGGCACAGAAAGGAAAACGAGCACAATCAGGGGCAGCAAGGGGGCACAGAAAGGAAAAAACGAGGCACAATCAGGGGCAGCAAGGGGGCACAGAAAGGAAAAGCGAGCACAATCAGAGGCAGCAAGGGGGCACAGAAAGGAAAAAACGAGCACAATCAGGGGCAGCAAGGGGGGCACAGAAAGGAAAAACAGAGCACAATCAGGGGCAGCAGCAGGGCACACAGACGGAGCTGTGTGGTGGGGGAGCGACCTACCAGTCAAGGTCAGGGGTCGCTCTCTTCACCACGCAGCGGCCGCCATAAATGGGGAGGTGGGAGGGAGGAGCAGGGAATGGGGCAGCGAATGGGCAGTGAGGGGGCGGGGCCGCAGGGGCGTAGCGGCGGGAAACAGGCACAGAAGGGAAAACGAGCACAATCAGGGGCAGCAAGGGGGCACAGAAAGGAAAAACGAGCACAATCAGGGGCAGCAAGGGGGGCACAGAAAGGAAAAAACGAGCACAATCAGGGGCAGCAAGGGGGCACAGAAAGGAAAAACGAGCACAATCAGGGGCAGCAAGGGGGCACAGAAAGGAAAAAGCGAGCACAATCAAGGGCAGCAAGGGGGGGCACAGAAAGGAAAGACGAGCACAATCAGGGGCAGCAGCAGGGCACACAGACGGAGCTGTGTGGTGGGGAGCGACCTACCAGTCAAGGTCAGGGGTCGCTCTCTTCACCACGCAGCGGCCGCCATAAATGGGGAGGTGGGAGGGAGGAGCAGGGAATGGGGCAGCGAATGGGCAGTGAGGGGGCGGGGCCGCAGGGGCGCAGTGGCGGGAAACAGGCACAGAAGGGAAAACGAGCACAATCAGGGGCAGCAAGGGGGCACAGAAAGGAAAAGCGAGCACAATCAGGGGCAGCAAGGGGGGCACAGAAAGGAAAAAACGAGCACAATCAGGGGCAGCAAGGGGGCACAGAAAGGAAAAACGAGCAGAATCAGGGGCAGCAAGGGGGCACAGAAAGGAAAAACGAGCACAATCAGGGGCAACAAGGGGGCACAGAAAGGAAAAAACGAGCACAATCAGGGGCAGCAAGGGGGCACAGAAAGGAAAAACGAGCACAATCAGGGGAGCAAGGGGGCACAGAAAGGAAAGCAGAGCACAATCGGGGGCAGCAAGGGGGCACAGAAAGGAAAAACGAGCACAATCAGGGGCAGCAAGGGGGGGCACAGAAAGGAAAAACGAGCACAATCAGGGGCAGCAGCAGGGCACACAGACGGAGCTGTGTGGTGGGGAGCGACCTACCAGTCAAGGTCAGGGGTCGCTGTAACACACAAAAAGTGGTCTCAAGTTGCGCACTGACTTTTTGTGATTGGAAACAAATTCTGCAAACTGAACTAAGTACTATTAGGTCAGTTCACAAATTCTGAATCGTAGTGGGTCGCAATCCAACCTGCCACATCTGTATTCATGAGGTGTGTCCAAATCTGCTACTCAGTATGGTTGGATGCCATCGCAGTGATTTTGGCTTGCTGGTGACAGCAGAGTTCAGAAGGCGAATGAGCAATAAAGATGGCTTTAAAACTTTTTGGTTTATTTTGTAACAGTTGTTGTGCCAAAGACAGGGCAAACGTCATGCTGTGTCTTCAGACGAATTTCTGCTTATTCTTTTAACATGGGGATTCGTGTTTACTTTAGTTTTGCTGACAAAGAAGTTGAAAGCATTTTGTAAAGTGAACAATCTGGCAATCTTTCTGGGGTGCAGGGCAGGGCCGGACTGGGGACCAAAACCGGCCTTGGTAAAGTTCTCGGCCGGCCCCCCGGGGGGTTGGGGGTGCGACCGAGCTGTTTGCCAGGGCTGGTTTTGGCCGATTTTGTTACATGGGCTGATATTGCAGTTATGCTGCAACAACGGCCCTGTAACAAAACCGGCCCCCCAGGGTCCCAAAACCGGCCCCCACCCTGGCGGCCCACCGGGGAAATGCCCAGTGCCCACTATGGCCAGTCCGGCCCTGGTGCAGGGCCTGTGAAAAGAAACATTATAGAATGTCAATTTTGTTGTAACAGACAAATACATTTCAAAACCTGTAAATGAACTATTCAAATATTTAGATTTGTATCAGCAGTTGCGACACTTTTTTTTATAATCCTGAAGTGTGATGGAAACAAATAATTTAACAGAATCAAAACAAAGCAAGACAGTTCTCTTGGTCGTGATCAAATGATAAATATTTACTGAAACCCAATTTCCACACATTATCGTTTGTGCGCTATAGTAGCAAAACTGCATGCCACTGCAAATGTTATGCCCATTTCAATGGAAAATGTGTGGTTTGTAAAGGACAGTGCGCTACGACACCATGCTTTAGTAATATATTTGCACCACTGTACTCTAAAATGCGCCACCAGCTACATACCATGGGGCAGATTTACAAGCCCCTTGCGCCACTTTTGCGTCACTTATAACATGGGAAACGTGACGCAAAAGTGGCGCAAGGGGCTTGTAAATCTGCCCCCATACCTTTACCACTCTCCTTTTGAATGGGCGTGGCTCATTTGCTACATTTGGTCTTTGTGTGACACTTGGATTTTACTCACTCCCTATGACTTCAGTGATGTAGCTTTGGTTGCAGCCCCTTCACTCTGAAAAGTGTTCCAGCACTACTGTCGATAACGGGCATGAAAGGTTTCATGTAACAGATCGCTGATTAGATTTTATTCTGCGTGCTGCACTCATTCATAGTTTCCTTACGAAATCCAAACGCTGAAAGGAAGAATGAGAAAACGAATGTTCACCAAATGTGCAAAAATACCTGCTATGTATTCAAGAAATTATATGTTTGTAGTCTGTAAATGCAAGCCCGTTCTGCAGTTGAGAAGATGAGAGGCACTGGATTTTAACCAACAGTGACATAATTCTGTCGAAATGTGTGACCTCTTCATTACCACAGCGGGATTCCTGCTTCGCGGCCCTCTTTTTTGTAGCAATCTATGTTTCGCGTTTTTCATTGCGGAAGTACAAACGTAAAGATTCCTGTGATCATTCACACAGAGGACCATTCCTGCTGCTGGTTTCCAGAGGTTTAATTTCTCATATACCAAAATACATTCTTTCATGTGCGTTATTTCGTTTTCTTTAAGGTAATTTTTCTTTTCTGCGCCTTTGAAAGGAACATTTGTGCAGCTGGAGTTAGATGTGATATGGCCTCCTATTGAGGATCAGGTCACGGCACACACTACTACTGGTCGTCTGGGAAATGTGAAGATCTTTCTAGTTCAGACATCTCTAGAAAAAAAAAGTCCACTATGAAATTCTTTCACTTCAGCTAACAGCTGTCTCTTATAGTCTTTCTAATGCCTCTTATGCCCTCTAACCTCTACATGTACAGGACCCTTAAGTTATGGCTTTGGTGGTATGCTCAGTAAAACACAAAATATAAATACACTTTATTGACGATTTTCACTCCAAAGAATTTTTGTGCTTACAGTTTGCAGTTCCTTTTGGCTGTTACCTGATTCTGATTCGGAAAATGAAAAGTGCACCTTATCGTTACTAATTTTGGCGAGCATCATAGGTCATTTATATTTATTGTGAATATTTTTATGCACAGCATATGTCCCCTATGAAAACACAGTTCACCAGTTTATTACGCTGCGTTCTGTTACTACTTTATGAAAGTGTCGTTAAAAGATATCTCCAAAAGTACTTGTTTAAATCAACGTGACAGGAAAAAACCCTTATTTTTAGGTATTCATTTTAACTTTACAGTTTGTTACTGCTGCTAATTGGTTTCTTTATGTTTTTAAAACAGACACTCTTCTGTAGTGTTTAAAAGAAGGAACACTGTTGTCACGGGCCACTCAGCACCGACTGAGCGTCAACACTCAAGTGAACAAAACAAAAAATGAGAGTTATGGACTCCATTGGACTGCATTTACTACAATGCACTGGCGAAGACTCAGATAGACTTGAGACCACCCTCCAATAATATATATGCACAAGCTCCTGTCCCTTGGGGGATATGTTCCTAGGAACTTAACTAACTTCAAAGAGTGCCAACCACGTCTCCATTCACAGTAGGAGAGGAGCTGCCTCCAAAACTGGTTTAGAGTGACCACACAGGAGGGATTGCTTATGTCCCTGGCCACACCTCTGGGGTGGGCATAAACACTAGGAACCAGGGAAGAAAGATTATTTCACCTTGGATTTGGAGAGTGGCACTGTGGATTGTTTGTTGTAGGGCACACAGGAAGTGTTACAAAAGTGGATAGGGTTGTCCCTGGGGTCTTTTACCCTACTTTTCAGGGATGGGTCAGGAGTCACCTCCACCCACAGACTGGTGCCAGCCATAAATGTTGCACCCACAATACCCTCCTCAGAACACTACTAGGCCTGTCGAAGATCAGATACGGACTTAAAAGACCGGAAAATAGCCTAGAAGGCTGGACATGCTCTCCCTGTTGTGTCCTGGAAAAAGAAGGTCATAAGGCTTACCTAGTTAAGCTGTAGGGTCATAATAAGCTACAAGAGGACTTTCTTGTAACTGCACAGCTGAACAGTTCTAACAGGACCTGCCCTAGCCCCAGTTGGTGGCTCCTTCTGGAGTCATTCTTAAACCCCAAGTGCTGTTCCCGAAGTCTTGGAACTCTTGGCTATGTCAAAGTTTGCTCCTCCAAACATCTCCCGAATTCAGGGACATTGAATTGTTTTGGCTCAAAAGACCTCCGGAGGACCCGAACCAACTTGCCAAGCCATTCAGATGAAGGTGCACTGCCACTGGGCTAAAGACTGAGGTTACACTCACTCAGAGCTTTTCTGCAGCAGCAAATCCAATTCAGTGGGACCTCGAGGAGAATGTATGCACAGCCTGTGACTTAGTATTATAAAAAAAAATTCTGTTGTTAGTATAAATGTATTTGGGCAGGTAGAAAGTCTCTCCAAAGGAGAGGAAACTATACCACAATGACATTGCGATTGAATATTTTTGCTTGCATTTACCTCAGTAATTTTCAATTTATAAAGTATAAAAGTATAGCAATTTACTTAAATTGAATAATATTCTATGTGGTCATATATTCTTCTGTAACATACAACAATGTCTCAAAAGGGTGTTATTTAAAGATCAAATACATGTAGCACAATTAATTGCTGAGAATTGAATCAAAAGGGGAGAAAACCAGGGAGACATTCTTTTTGTGAAATGAATTGTATTTCAGTGAATATACATGTTTGACATATTAAACTTCATATGTACAAGCACATGGAACGATAGCACTGCGTTACATTGAATGGCATATAACCTATGAGATACTGTGCACAAGTGCTAGTGAAGGATTGTGACGGCACAAGTGACACGCGAGGTAGTATGTACAGTGATAGTGACGGGCGCAACACGAAACTAGTGGGGTTAAAATTATTTACATATTTAGGATACCCTAACAGTTAATGGTATAGAATTCAGAAATAATCAAATGGGGTATCCTTGAAGGGGGCGCCAGGAGTTCCGCTGTGGAAGTCGACGGTGTTTCGGCCTGTAGAAGTTTTAGGCCATCATCAGCCTGACTACTGCCGGCTCGCTGATGTGCCTCGCCTCTGCTGACTGCTTCAAGTAACACTACCAGCAGCTTCTTGGTTTTCGCAACTGGAGCGATGCTTTGTACCTAATTCTTGGACCCCAATTGACGTCCATCTAAGTTCGTCTGCAGGTCCTATTCTTATTCACTTTGGACCTTGCCTTATATCGCAATTCTGGATCTCGCCACTGCAATATAAGTAACTGTAACCTGGTCTTGATGATGGCCTAATACTTCTACAGGCCGAAACGCCGTCGACTTCCACAGCGAAAGTCCTGGCGCCCCCTTCAAGGATACCCCATTTGATTATTTCTGTATTCTATACCATTAACTGTTAGGGTATCCTAAATATGTATATAATGGAGTCAGTCTGGGTTAACCTGGTATGAATGTAAGCAGGCCCAGTCTTTCTTCTCAGACAGCAAGTCAGCCCGCTGCAGGAGGCAGTCCTTGGCATTAGGGAAGTCTAATATTTATACCTTTGCCAGTCTTTGTGTGGCTCAACTCCCTGTCCTATTCCACCATCTGGTTCTGGAAAGTTCTTTCCCTCCCCTTGTCAAGGCTCCAAACTGCCTAGGTGTGACAAAAGACAGGGCAAGTCTGTTGTCAGATTCCTTTGTGTGTGCAGGAGGCAAAGCCCTTGAAGTTTAAGGGGGGCTGGGTACAGTTCCTCTCCAGTAATCCTGCCAAGATAGCCCAGCTGGTCCACACTTAAGCCCACTTTGTGTTACTGTCAGGAAGCAATACACAAAACCTAACAGCAGAGACATTCAGAGTCATGTGACACAGGACACTGGCAGAAGGCACAAATGCTTGGGACAAGAAAATGGCAACTTTTCAGAATTGTGACTTAAAATCCGACTTTACCATTAAAAAGGATTTTAAAATTACAATTCATTTGAGTGTAAACAACACATCTCCATCTGCTCCCAATTCAAAGTTATCACTTATTAATTGTATTAAGCTAACCCAGTGTTAGTCAATGGGAGAGACAGGCCTTACAACAGTGAAAAAAGACTTTAGGAGTTTTTCACTGCCAAGACATGTAAAACTTAAGTAAACATCAAACTTATTAAATACAATGCACCCTGCCCTATGTTCATTTAGGGCCTACCTTAGGGGTGATTTATAAGTTTCAAAAAGGAAGTTTTAGGCCTGGCAAATTTTAAGCTGCACTACAGACTGCAGTGGCAGGCTTAAGACATGCTTTGAAGGCTACTTTAGTGGGTGGTACAATGAGAGCTACATGCCCACTTGTAGCACTTAATTTACAGGACCTGGGTACATGTGCTACCATATACTAGGGACTTACAAGTAAATTAAACGTGCCAATTAAATGTAGGCCACTTTTACTATGTTTGAAGGAGAGATCACAAGCACTTTAGCAGTGGTTAACAGTGTTAAAGTGTCCTAAAGCTAGCAAAAACAAATTCAGCAAAAGAGTAAAAGCAAAAACCTTGGGGAAATAACATGCCAAGAATGTCAGGTCAACACTGTGTCAGCACCAACAAGAGGTGGGTCACACAGGAGAAACATTACCAATTGATTGCCACCACACTTTGGTCTGAAGTCTCACATGTAAGCCTAGGGAATAAAGATGGCCGCCGTGTAGGAGCGTCCCGCAGGAGCTCTAGGTTTCTGGGATCACCTTTTGGTAGATATCCCTATATAAACCATACCAAATACGGCCTGCCTCCTGCCTACACTTGGTGTATCTTCTGGGCAACTCCACGGATGCACTTCAAAGAAGGATGGGACGTCAACTCACCTGAAATGTTGGTCTGACCATTGCGGCGTCCCCGACCTGCAGCCACTCGACCTGGTCAGCCTGACCCCAGCGCTGCTTAAAGATTGCCCATCTCGGTGCACCTGGGTCTTGCGAGCCGGATCCATCAGTGTTGTTGCGACGCCGGGTCTTGACGTGTGTCTTCGCAGAGAAGGATTGCGGGTGGGTTCCTGTGATACAGTCTCATTGCTGCCAGGCGATATGATCAGCTTCAGACCGCAAAAATGGCGGCGGTCAGTTTTTCTGTGTCCCGGACTCGAACCGAGTAGTTTTCCGGAAAGAGGACCGGTGGACAGTCACCACTTATCTTATCACCATTTATCTTTTAACCGGCCGCTGTTAATCGTTTCTCCACCCTCGGACCGACTCACTCCACACGAGGCAGCTGGGAGTCTATGAACACTGCGCATTGCTTCAAATCTGCCCCGGGGTCTTGCAAGAGGCGGGAGCAGTAGGAGGGCAGAGCGCGCACATCGCCTTGCCAACATCGGACGCCGGATCGTGGAGTTGGTGGATCCCTTGTGTTGCAGAGGAGATCTCCTCCGATGGTTGTATGGGCTGGGCGCCATTCTCCAGCCTGCTCATCTCTCCTGCTTGTCTGCCCCTCCTTCGTGATCCTTGTGTTGGTTTCTCCGGCTTGATCCTCTGGCTATCTGCAGGAGATGAGGGGTTAAGTTAAGTTTTGGGGAAGCGGTTTGCATTCCTTCAAGGAGGTCCTGTGAATCGGCATAGAGCTTTAGAGCTGGATGCCGGACTTTAAAATGGCGCCTGCTCGAGATACATCCACACTGTTAATAAACAGTGAAACAGGACTACATTCAACCTGACTGTCCTTAAAATGGCGCCTGTTCGAGACAACAAATAAATCAGGCTTCTCTTCTACACTGTTATTAACAGTGAAACAGGTCTAAGTGTCTGGACTAGGACATGGATATTTTTAAAAGGAAAGGAATTAAGGGGGACTTCAATGCAGCGTCAGAGTGAGGTTGTACTTTGAGTGGCCATAGTCAGCTGTATATGCTGAAGAACTGACACCCCTTTCTCCTCTTCTCTTCATACTCACTGAGTTGTTCTCTAAATATACTGGTAAGACTAATTTTAATTCTTATATTAGTTTAAACCTACCCCAATTGACGGGAGTTGGTAGGAGTGAGTGAGAGTTGTTCTCTAAATATTCTGGTAAGACTAATTTTAATTCTTATATTAGTTTAAATCTACCCCAATTGACGGGAGTTGGTAGGAGTGAGTGAGAGAGAGCGAGAGAGATATAGAAGAAGAAAAAAAGGAGAGAAAAAAAAAAAATGCCCATAGACCTTGAACCTGCAGGCCACAATGCCTACACCATTCTCTACCCACCCAACCTCTCCAAAAATGCGACAAAGAAATTCAAGCACCGGCTTATGATAAATCATCCTGAGACTCTTGTTTTAGACACTTACTTCTGCACTAACAAAGGCATTATTGCCAACGACCTTATCTTCCACACGAAAACACGTGCCCAATGGAGAAATACCTTCTACACTATGCTCCGAATTTCCATAACGAAGAAATCCCTGCATGCCCTCAAATTGACGGTTACCGCGTCGTACCTTTACCCAGTGAATGCCACCATTACTATCTACAACAATGGTAATATTCTTATACAAGCCTCTAACGGTAATCTCGATATCTTCGACAGGCTCTTCCCTACTCTCAAGAGAGCAGTAAACAATAAGAATAGCACATTCACCGCACCCTCGCATCTTCAGGATTTAGAGGACCCCCTAACTCCTCTTCTTCAAAATACCACATCAAACTTTCCCAATCTGACAAATGTCGCTCCTATCATGGTGTCCAGCCCCCCAGACACGTCTGACACAAATACACATGGGTCCCCCGGCCCAGGCGTGATAGGATTGTACTCAACCACTATCCGCAGCAGTGCTGAAACCACCAGTAATCCCCACCACTTAGTCCGCTTGGTTGAGTCCACTCCTGGGCCCCCAGACCAGAAGAAACAAGGTTAGTCTTTGCTACCGATCTCATCATGTCTGACGCACCGTTATCCTTGCCCTCCTCGCGGGATGGCACCAAACTGGATGCCACCAACACTGCCCTCCTCTCCCCTCCTTCATACAAAGCGGATCGCTTAGATCCCCTCACCCACTGTCCTCCTCGATATCTGAGGGAACCCTTACACCCGCTACACTCATCCCGCCCATCCAATCACAGAACTCAGTGACCTTTCCCCAACTTCACGAGGAAGCCCCCATCAGGTTGCCTAACCTCTATACCACCCCAAGAATGGACATGGATCCCACATTAAACTTCCCGGTTCAGCCTCACGCATTGACCCCTATTGAAGTTATTCCCAAGCAAATGGAGAACGTTATCTTACATATAGAACATACTGGCGGATCACTCTCCATAATGGATCATACACCCATACCTAATGTAGATAGCCCCAAGCAATTGGAGACCATGCATAATGACTCTACGGGCGGATCGCCCTCCATAACTGATTATACGCCCACACCTACTACCTACTTTCCCAATTCCGTCTGGATCAATCAACTTAATGAGTTAGCTACTGGCCTATCCCATCTTAAGGATGAAATGCATAACCTTTCTATTATCACGAAAGATCTTCTTATCTTACACAGAGCCACCAACGACACCGTGAATCAAATCAGTCGCCAAACGAGAAACTACATCCTCACGAATGCTCACACTGACAACACTAGTCAGTATAACCAAAGCAACGTCCAATCTAGTAGACGCATATCCAAGTTCACACTCCCCATAAACACTAATCTGGGTAATTTACCCTCCCCCTCGTGGCCTAGAAGGTCAAGCGATGAATTATCAGACAGAGACTTAGACGACCTCCTCACATCCTATGCCCGGGATATTGACAATAGCAAGTCCCATTGTGACACTATTCAAACCATTGTAACCAATCCCCTCAGAGAACCGACTCTCAATAACAGATCTGTGAATAGAGATAACCTCACAAATATCAACTTAGAACAGATTACTTTAAACCAATCGATTAACAAGTTGAAGTGTGGGCTCATTAATTGCAGATCTGCTAGCAAACATGCTACTGATATATTCAATCTCATTGTAGAGAATGATTTAGACATTATGGTCCTCACAGAAACGTGGTTAAATAGCTCCTCCTCACCCATTCTCGACTTACTGGTTCCTCCTTCCCATGACCTAATTCGACTTGATAGAATCGGGAAACTAGGGGGATGGGTAGCCTGCATTTATCGTAACTCAATATCAGTCAAGCAAGTGGACTCCATCGGTCTAACCTCCTGTGATTATCTCTGCATTAATATCTCGGATGCTAAACGCATCACCAGCAAGCTACACATATTCTACCACCCCCCAGGCGATAACTTGAGTTGTATCGACGAGATAATGGAGATCATGGCATCCAATGCCAACTCACTAGTTCCTCATATTTTCTTGGGTGACTTCAACCTCCATTGGAACAACGCAAACGATCATATTGTAGGCTGTCTTAAAGAGTTTCTGTCAGAACAGGAGCTATATCAATCTGTGACAGCCCAACGCATAACAAGGGAGAGACACTGGACCTCATCATTGCAAAAGCAAACATCGTCCAACTAGAATCCATCACCCCATGCGATTGGTCTGATCATTATTGCATCCTCTTCTCCATCAATATCGAAGTTACTCATAAAAGGGGCCAACCCTCAAAAACAAGGCAATGGAAACGGAACTTACAAAATATCAACCCCATCTCCTTGGTAACCCGTTGCAACTCCGCTCTGGCCCTCATGACGGACATGACTGATGTACTTGACCTCACAACCTTCTACAATGCCACGTTACTTGAAATCTTGGACTCTATAGCGCCCCTCCAGGAAAAAAACGTCTCCTCTAAGATTTCCAAGCCTTGGTTCAATGATGGCCTGAACTCGGAGTGTAGACATCTAAGAGTTGCAGAGCGCCTATGGAAATCGGCTCCTACCACGGATAACCTTGAGCACCTTAGAAGGTTAAGGAATTCTTACAACAGGAAGATTCTTAAAACAAAGGCAGACTTTTTCAGAACTCAGCTGAACCAAGCTATCAACCGGCCCAAAAAACTCTTTGAAATCGTCAAGCATCAATCATGCAATACAACTAACTCTAGGGAATTAAATGACATGGCCACACCTACCTGTGACGTGCTTGCCAATTTCTTCCACGAAAAGACTAAGACCATTGAGCTAGACATCCAATCCAAGATGGCCCTCCCGCAAACTATGATCCAAGATCCTAAATGGGGTGCTCTATTCGAAGTACATTTTAATAATCCAGGGAAGTCACAAAAAACAATGCCTCTTGGCACACCTTCTCGCCAATCTCTCAACAAATTATCGACAACACTCTTCAAGCAATCAACCCTCCAATCATTTCTCTGACCCCCTGCCTCCTGCCCTGTTCAAAATTTTAAAAACATCTATCCTACCATTATGGGCTACAATTGTAAACGCCTCCCTGAGTCAAGGTGTCATTCCGGACTGCCTTAAAATAGGGCAGGTCACACCTATACTAAAGAAAGCTGATGCCTCTCCATCTGATCTAAACAACTACCGTCCTATAACCAACATCCCCACTTTGGCGAAACTTTTGGAGAAATGTGTACAAATTCAATTAAGCAACCACATTGAGAATTACAACCTCTTAGACAGTCACCAATCGGGCTTCCGCCGAGGATCACAGCACAGAATCTGCACTCACACACATCATGGATGATATACTAAAAATGCTTGACCGCAATGAATCATGCCTTTTGATACTTCTTGATCTGTCCTCCGCCTTCGATACGGTCAAGCATGACAACCTTCTGTCCTTATTGGAACGTAGGATGGGCCTCTCGGGCACAGTGTTGCAATGGTTCTCCTCCTTCTTGAATAACAGAACTCAAAGAATCAAGATGAAGAATTCACTCTCGCAACCTTCTATGGTCACACTTGGTGTTCCGCAGGGATCTGCCCTATCACCCATTCTTTTCAACCTCCTAATGGAGCCTTTGGCGAACGCACTGAAATCAGCGAACATTCTATATCACCTGTACGCGGATGACACCCAGTTGTATCTGAAAATCACCTCGCCAGATGTCTTCATTGCCCTCAACACTATTCTTCTGAACACGCAAAGCTGGCTCACTAACAACCACCTCATGTTGAATACCAAAAAAACGGAATTCATTCTCATCTCGCCACCAAGCCACACACCAAAACTAGACCTATGGTTAAAACACCTAACCTCCTTTGACTGTGTCCCCCTCATCATTGACTCAGCAAAATCCCTAGGAATCTCCATAGACAAACATCTGAATATGCAGTCGCACATCTCTATGGCCACCAAGGGAGCTAATCACAAGATGAGTATATTAAGGAAACTCAAACCCTTCCTCCCTCAGGCAGATCTAAAAACGTCAGTACAAGCCCTAGTGCTACCAAGATTAGACTACGGAAGCACCACCCTCTGTGGTCTCCCCAAATACAAGTTGGCTCCGCTGAGAGCAACACTGAATGCTGCGGCTAGACTGGTATCAGGAACCAAAAGAAATAGTCACATCTCACCAACCTTGAAAGCACTGAATTGGCTGCCTTACGAGGCAAGAATACACCTTAAAGTGGCCTGCATGACGCACAAAGCAATTCACAACAATACACCCAGTTACTTGGCTCTAAAGCTGGAAAGGTCTGGAGGCTGCAGACAACTACGAAGTGCAAGCACGTTCCTTCTGAAACCTCAATCCTTCCATAAGAGGAGAACTGGTTGCAGAGCTTTCTCAGGGATTGCACCAAAGATTTGGAACTCTTTACCCCCACTAGTGCGTGGAATCACTTCCTTTACCGCATTCAAAAAGGAAGTAAAAAGACTACTAATGAACAAATTCATGTCCTAAGTTTTAATTATAGGATGTCACCGAGTCATCTCTAAGATTTGAATACCATTGCCTATCTCAGATGGATTGGACGAGTCTACTGTATGTAAGACTTATATCACAGCTTTTTTTTTTTCCAAGAATGGAATGTAGTGTAAAGCTTAATTGGCTGTGGGTCCCCTTGGTCATCTATACATTTTATATCCACTATGAATCGATAGAGGCTATAATTTGTATGTTAGCTTGCACAATCACCTAAAGTTCATTAACTGTCTATTGTACAACGTCCTGCAGAATCATGGTTCTCTATGTTTGTTTATTCATATTTTTTATATTTCTATTGTACAAAGTGACACATTTGAATGCGAGTGTACCGCCTCAACCTTTTATGTTCTTATACTGTAAAGCGCTCTGATACCCTCGTGGGTCACGTTCGCGCTATATAAAACTTTATAAATAAATAGGGATATTTGTTTGTAGGATCTTGTTTTTACCTCAGATCCACTGCACAAGTGCTACCCTTTTGTGGCTCTCATTTCAGTCACTCTACTGTTTGTTGAGCCCTTGTGAATACTTTGGCCACATTGGTAGTTTTAGCCTGTGTCAATGCCAACAAAGCAGATTCTAAATGCATGCATAATATATTCATACAGAAATATTATCCCTTTATTCTACATATTTAATTGAAGTGTTAAATCATACAAGCACGTACAATATAATATAAAGTGTATCCATTAACTATTCATAGTTTTCATTTACAAATCATAATAAATAAATGGACAATAAAAGACAGATGAGGAGAAATGTAAAAGGATAGTAAAAATATGTTATGTTATGTCAATTTGTAGAGCGCTTTAAACACCCGTGAATGTATTCAGGCACTGAGCAGGTGCATGAGCGCGTGGTTCCCAATATAATTATTGGAAGAGCCAGGTCTTCAGCTTTTTATGAAACTCAGATAGTGAAGAAGAGGTTCTGATATGTTGTGAGAGGTTGCTCCACATTTTGGTGCACTGAGTGAGAACGAGTGACCTCCTGCTCTGCTTTTGTGAATGCGGGGGCTGTGTGCAAGTGAGAGTGAGGCTGATCATAGGTGTCTGGATGGATTGTGAAAGTGTATGTGGTTGCTGAGGTATTCATGTCCAATGTTGTGTAGGGCTTTGTAGGGGTGCATGAGAAGTTTGAACTGGCTGTGTTTGTGAATGGGAAGCCAGTGAGGCTCTCTGAGGTGAGGTGAGATGTGGGTGCAGTGGGGAAGGTTGAGTATAAATCTAGTGGCTGCATTCTGAATGGTCTGAAGTCTGTCAGGACCGGCTTGGAGATTCTTGCATACAATGTTTTGACTTAGTCAGGTTCTAAGTGGTAGAGGATGAATTGGGTGTTGTCTGTGTAGGAGATGATGGTGATGCATTAGGATCTCAATCAATCAATCAATCAATCAGGGAATTGTAAGCGCGCTTCTCACCCATGAAGGTCTCAAGGCGCTGAGGGGGGGAGGGGTCCGCAGATCTGTTTAGCCGAAGAGCCAGGTCTTGAGGGTCTTCCTGAAGGTGTTCAGGGAGGGGGCACGTCTGATGTCTGCCGGTAGCTCGTTCCAGGTCTTGGCTGCAAAGTGAGAGAAGGATCTTCTGCCTGCTCTGGCTCTGTGGATGCGCGGGGTTTCAGCCAGTGCGAGGTTGGAAGATCGGAGGTTTCTTTTGGGTACGTGGAAGTTGATTCTGTCGTTGAGGTATTTGGGTCCGTTGTTGTGTAGGCATTTGTAGGCGTGAGTGAGGATTTTGAAAGTAACTCTTTTCTCCACGGGGAGCCAGTGGAGACTTCGTAGGTGTTGGCTGATGTGTTCATGTCGGGGGATGCCGAGGACGAGTCTGGCGGCGGTGTTCTCTATTGTTTGGAGTTTGCGGAGTAGGGACTTGTTGATGCCGGCGTAGAGTGCGTTTCCATAGTCCAGTCTGCTGGTGATGAGTGCGTGGGTGACTGTCTTCCTTGACTCAGGGGGGATCCACTTGAAGGTCTTGCGGAGGATGCGGAGGGTGTTGAAGCAGCTGGAGGTGACGGTGTTGACCTGTCGGTTCATGGTGAGTGATGAGTCGAGTACGATGCCGAGGTTCTTGGCGTGGTCTGAGGGAGTAGGTGGGCTTCCGAGGGCAGTCGGCCACCAGGTGCTGCCCCATGCAGAAGGGGTGATACCGAGGACGAGGACTTCTGTCTTCTCGGCGTTGAGCTTCAGGCAGCTGTTGGTGATCCAGACTGCGGCGTCTTGCATTCCTTTCTGGAAGTTGAGTTTGGCAGTGGTGGGGTCTTTGGTGAGGGAGAGGATGAGCTGGGTGTCGTCGGCATAGGATACGATGTTGAGGCCGTGTTGTTGGACGATGCTGCGAGGGGGGCCATGTAGATGTTGAAGAGGGTGGGGCTCAGTGATGAACCCTGTGGGACTCCACAGGTGATTTTCGTGGGGTCGGAGAGGAAGGGTGGGAGTCTGATCCTTTGGCTTCTTCCGGTGAGGAATGATCGGAGCCAGTCCAGGGCTGTTCCTTGTATGCCTGCGTCGTGTATTCTGGCAACTAGTGTGCGGTGGGAGACGGTGTTGAAGGCCGCTAATACGTCGAGTAGGATGAGGGGTGCGGATGTCGTCTGTGGCGGCGAGTAGGGCGGTCTCTGTGCTGTGGTTGCTTCGGAATCCGGATTGGGACGGGTCGAGGACGGCGCTCTCTTCAATGAATTGTGTCAGTTTCCTGTTGACTGTTTTCTCTGCAACTTTGGCTGCGAAGGGGAGGAGCGAGATGGGCCGATAGTTCTTGAGGTCGGTGGGGTCAGCTGTGGGCTTCTTGAGCAGGGGTCTGACTTCTGTGCGCTTCCAGTCATCTGGGAAGGTGCCTGTTTTGAAGGTGGTGTTGATGGTGCATTGTAGTTCGGGTGCGATGGCGGCTGCGGCTCTGTGGTAGATGTGAGGGGGGCAGGGGTCTGTGGGGGCCCCCGAGTGGATCTTTTCATGGTTGAGGCGGTGTCTTCGGCCGTGATCGGTGTCCAGTTGGAGATGGGTGGGCTGGCTGGTGTTTCTGGGGGCCGGGGGGCCGTCTGCGGTGCCTGGTGGATGGTCGATGAAGTTATCGTAGAGGTTGTTGATCTTGAGGTGGAAATAGGTTCCAAGCTTGTCGCAGAGGTCTTGGGATGGGGTGATGTCTGTGGCTTCGCTGCGTGGGTTGGTGAATTCCTGAATGACACTGAAAAGTTCCTTGGAGTCGGTGGAGTTGGCCAGCATTTTGTTGTGGATGAAGTTCCTCTTGGTGGCTCTGATCTGGTTATGGTCGTCCGTCATGGCGTCCTTGTAGGTGGTGTGGTTTTCGGGTTGTCTTGGTGTTTCTCCAGTTCTTTTCCAGGTGTCTGCAGGTGTGTCTGGCTTCTTGGAGAGCGGTGGTGAACCAGGCGGCTTTCCTGGGGCGTTGTCTGTCGGGGTTTCGTAGCGGGGCGAGCTCGTCTGCGCAGTTGAAGATCCAGGTGTTGAGTTCTCTGGCTGCGTTGTTTGCATTGTTTGCATCGGGTGCCCAGGTGTGGTTGTCTCGGGTGAGGGTGGAGTTAAGATGCTCGTCGTAACCTTGCTCCAGCTCCTTCGAGGTGGGCGTGGGGCTGGTTTGGATGCCTTGGGTTTGTTGATGGCGAAGTGTACGCAGTGGTGGTCGGTCCATGGCGGCTGCATTGTGTGGCTGAATTGGACGCTGTTTCCTGCCGCGAAGATGGGGTCGAGGGTGTGTCCTGCTCTGTGGGTCGGTGTGTTGACGAGTTGTTTAAGTCCGATGCTGGCGAGGTTGTCATGAAGGATAGTGGAGTTGGGGTCGCTGGGGTTGTCGAGGTGGAAGTTCAGGTCTCCAATGAGTATGTAGTTTGCTGAGGCGATGGCGTGGGGTGTGATGAAGTCGGTGATGGTGTTGGCGAAGGGTGTTCGGGGGCCGGGGGGTCTGTAGATGAGGGTTCCTCAGAGTGTGGCTTTGGGGGTGGTCTGGATCTGGAAGTGCAGGTGTTCGGCGGAGGGGAAGGTTTCGCTGGAGGTGGTGAGGCGGAGGGTGCTCTTGTGGGCAATGGTGAGGCCCCCTCCTGGGTGGTTGGGGCGGTCTTTCCTCTGGATCTTGTATCCATCTGGGATGACGGTGCTGATGTCGGGGGCGGAGGATGCGTTGGTCCAGGTCTCTGTGAAGAAGGCGATGTCGGGCGAGAGAGAGTCGAGTAGGTTCCAGATTTCCATGGCGTGTTTGTGTACGGAGCGTACGTTGAGGAGGATGCATTTTAGGGTGTTCCCGGTGCTGGTGTGGGTGGTGTTGGCGGCCGGGGTGGCGGTGACGGTCTGGCGGCAGTGGAGGCAGGAGAACTGGCCGTGGGTCGTGTTCGGCGAGGCCTGTTGGCATTCTCAAAGTCTTCCAGGGTTGAGTGTGAGGAGGGTGGTGGTGTCGTAGCGATGGGTAGTGGGAGGTCCAGGGTTCCTGGCGCTGGCCGTGGTCGGGTCGCGGACAGGCGCAGGCAGGCTTGCCTTTGGCTCACCTTCGGCGTGCCGGCGGCGCGACCGCACAGCGACCGCCATTAAGTAGGGGAGGTGGGAAGGAGGAGAGGCTGGGAGGCGGGAGCGGGGGAATTCCGGAGGGGAATTCCGGGGGGGAATTCAGGGCGGGAATTCCGGGGAGGAGGGGCCGCAGGGGCAGCAGCGGCAAAAGGCAAAAGGAACAGGCAGGCACGAGAAAATAAACAGTGGTGGAATTAGAGCAAGACACAGATGGGCACAATAACAGTGGCACAACGGGGAAAAATTAAGAAAAAAATGGCTGAGAAAGGTTACGGTGGTTGCAGGCAGTCTGGTCCCAGTTGGAGTGGGCAGCAGGCGCAGGAGCGGGCAGCAGCCTCGAACCTCCCAAGGAGGAGGTCGGGGTCTGGAGGCAAGCGACGGCACTGCGGAGCTGTGGGGAGAGAGTGGACCAAGACCGAGGGTCGGAGGTCTTACTCGCGCTCCCCCGCAGCGGCCCCCATTAAGTAGGGGAGGTGGGAGGGAGGAGAGGCTGGGAGGTGGGAGCGGGGGAATTCCAGAGGGGAATTCCGGGGGGGAGGGGCCGCAGGGGCAGCAGCGGCGAAAGGTGAAAGGAACAGGCCGGCACGCGAAAATAAAAACAGTGGTGGAATTAGAGCAAGACACAGATGGGCACAATAACAGTGGCACAACAGGGAAAAATTAAGAAAAAAATGGCTGAGAAAGGTTACGGTGGTTGCAGGCAGTCTGGTCTCAGTTGGAGCGGGCAGCAGGCGCAGGAGCGGGCAGCAGCCTCGAAACTCCCAAGGAGGAGGTCGGGGTCTGGAGGCAAGAGACAGCACAGCGGAGCTGCGGGGAGAGAGTGGACCTAGACCGAGGGTCTGATGATGTTGGTGAGTGGAGCTAGGTAGCCATTGAACAGGGTCGACCAAGAGATGATCCCTGGGGGACTCAATATATTAGTTTCTTGGCCTCCGATGTAAAAGGTAGCAGTCTGACTCTTTGAGTTCTTTCCATGAGGAAGGAGCAGAACCAGTTGAGTGCTGGTCCTTGGATGCCAATCTCGGGGAGTCTTTTGTTGAGTGTGTTGTGGGAGACTGTTGAATTCTGCAGAGAGGAAGGAGCAGGAGGAGGGCTGCTCTGTTTTCTCGGTCGAGGATGGTCCTGATGACATCCTAATTAAATGAAATAGAATCTCTGTAATAAAGTAACATAACATCACCAAAAATCATCTGTCTTCAAAAGAATAATGCCAATGGAGCATTTTGTAAAAATATATGAACCCTGTTCAACATTTAATTGCTTTGTCTTTGCTTCTGCTTGCTGTTAGCTTAGTATAAGTTAACTTTCATGTTCTAAAACATAACCAAGCCTATTGGGTATGATAATTTAACTTAGGAGGATTTCTCCAACCAACAGTTACTGATTTCAGGGCAGTTAACAAAAAAATATGGTGATAATATCAAGCAAGCTATTTCATATTTTTTCCCTAAGTATATGACAATTGCCATTATTCCACTCAGACAATGACTTTGTACTACTATCACTTTAGGTGACTCATTGTTTCTGATGTATTAGTGTTTAAGTCCTGCTTTTTTTGTACATCCATGAACCTTGCTACCTAGTAACATAGTGGGTGAGCAGGTGATATCACGGTTTTTACCTCACTGGCAGCTAGTGGACTTTGTTGAAGGAGAGGTGGGGAGGTGAATTGTGCATAGGTGAGGTTAGCACTATCCCTGCAGGAAGTTTCTAGCTAGGCTTTTCCCCATTAATTGGACTGAGCTGAAGTACATGTCAACCCAAAACCATATTTCCTCCTTCTCTGCTAGACTGAGCAAAGTCGCCATCTTGGTTTGCAGTCTAGTTGCAGCTGCAGTTTGAATGTACAGGCAAGTGGTCACCAATTTAAGGATGATTGTTACATGGCTGTGCCGGTCGAGCACCAAAGGAGTGACAAAGGCAAGTCCATCTGAACCTAACTGCACTCAGCGACAGCCATGCTGAATATCAGCCAACTATAAGTTACTAGCTAATTTAGGTATATCAGTGAGCTTTGTCTACTCTCAGAAGAATCTATTAATTATCAGCCTGGCTTGGCCCCATCCAATTTGCTGCTCCAGTGGGGTCACAGCAAACTCTCCAAGGATCCCAATGACTCGATGTGAGCCCAATAATGGCCACTCCTTACGAATTTGGCCAATCTGACCTCCCCTCGCTGGGCATATTCAGAGATGATTTGGGCTCTGCCTTAATTAATGCTTGTTCTCTGGTAAAGCATGTATTACCTATTAATGATGACTTAACCACTGGAATGCTGGATATGTTCTTTCTTTATTATTGAAACTTGGACCTCTGAATATTCAGTTCCTGATTTGACTGCTGCCTACCCTGAGAGTTACAAGACCCTCTATCTACCCAGTGGAGGCTGCTAGGAACCAGTAGTGGTGGGGCAGAGGGAGGGAGAGAAGAAAAGATCACTTACCTGTGTACGGTCACTGCCTCTCCTCCGTCCTCTTCTGTTCCTGACTCATGGCAGCACAGAGGCTCTCAGACTCCTCTAAGCCAATCATGATGCTGCTGTTATGCTGGTAATAATATTACCAGCATGACAGCAGCATTGTGATTTGTCTGAGCGGCCTGGTTTGCTGCTCAGTGCCTGAGAGCCTGGGATCCTGTGCTGCACTTGTATTTTGCTAGGCTGGCTGATGAAGGGTGACATACCCCGAAACCGGTCCCAGGATGCTTTTTTCCAGTCCAGGGAGGACCTGGCTTGGCAGTTTGTTCTGGACTGTTCCCATGAGGCACAGGGTCAAGACTGATTTGCATATGGCTGGGTCCAAACTGGGGTGGCGTAGTGGGCAAAAGAACAATGGATTTAACCCAGATCTCTTGACTGGGGGAGAATGTTTGAATCATTCAGCATTCCGTCCATCATCTGTTGCAGTTACACTTTTTGCCTTAAAAGGGACGGGTATGCCCAGACGTGGGTCCCTTGCTCACTGTGCCACTGGATTCAAGCTAGCCTGGCTGATGAAGGGTGACATACCGCGAAACCGGTCCCAGGATGCTTGTTTCCGGTACAGGGAGGACCTGGCTTGGCAGTTCGGTCTGGACTGTTCCCATGAGGCACAGGGTCAAGACTGATTTGCATATGGCTGGGTCCAAACTGGGGTGGCGTAGTGGGCAAATGAACAATGGATTTAACCCAGATTTCTTGACTGGTGGAGAGTGTTTGAATCATTCAGCATTCCGTAATCATCTGTTGCAGTTACACTTTTTGCCCTAAGAGGGACGGGTATGCCCAGACGTGGGTGCCTTGCTCGCTGTGCCACTGGATTCAAGCTAGCTTGGCTGATGAATGGTGACATACCCCGAAATCGGTCCCAGTATGCTTGTTTCCGGTCCAGGGAGGACCTGGCTTAGCAGTTCGGTCTGGACTGTTCCCATGAGGCACAGGGTCAAGACTGATTTGCATATGGCTGGGTCCAAACTGGGGTGGCGTAGTGGGCAAAAGAACGATGGATTTAACCCAGATATCTTGACTGGGGGAGAGTGTTTGAATCATTCCGCATTCCGTCCATCATCTGTTGCAGTTACCCTTTTTGCCCTAAGAGGGACGGGTATGCCCAGACGTGGGTCCCTTGCTCACTGTGCCACTGGATTCAAGCTAGCCTGGCTGGTGAAGGGTGACATACCCCGAAACCGGTCCCAGGATACTTGTTTCCGGTCCAGGGAGGACCTGGCATGGCAGTTCGGTCTGGATTGTTCCCATGAGGCACAGGGTCAAGACTGATTTGCATATGGCTGGGTCCAAACTGGGGTGGCTTAGTGGGCAAAAGAACAATGGATTTAACCCAGATCTCTTGACTGGGGGAGAATGTTTGAATCATTCAGCATTCCGTCCATCATCTGTTGCAGTTACCCTTTTTGCCCTAAGAGGGACGGATATGCCCAGACGTGGGTCCCTTGCTCACTGTGCCACTGGATTCAAGCTAGCCTGGCTGAAGAAGGGTGACATACCCCGAAACCGGTCCCAGGATGATTGGTTCCGGTCCAGGGAGGACCTGGCTTGGCAGTTCGGTCTGGACTGTTCCCATGAGGCACAGGGTCAAGACTGATTTGCATATGGCTGGGTCCAAACTGGGGTGGCGTAGTGGGCAAAAGAGCGATGGATTTAACCCAGATCTCTTGACTGGGGGAGAGTGTTTGAATCATTCCGCATTCCGTCCATCATCTGTTGCAATTGCACTTGTTTTTGAGGCACGTCTAGGATTTGGTGTTATTGTCAGAGCTGCCGACTTTGGAACTGGGGAATAAGGTTCGAGTCTCGGTGTCGGCTCACCATCTTTTGATTCTGGGCAATCACTTAATCTCTCCCTGCCTAAATAAAATGAATGTGACCTTGTGTAATGTAAGTAGTGCTCATGTAAAACTCTCCAATACCTTCAGGTGAGTTTGTGCTGTAGGATACTACAAAAATAAAATCACACATGGCTAACTTGATCATGCTGGCATTGTTCTGGTAAATAGGTCCAATTAGCAAGCTGGTTTTCCAAGGAGAGTTAACGTTTTCTAATGAGCAAGAGATGCTGGCATTTGCATCTGAAAGGCTATCGCTGCTCTCTTACCTACTAGGCTGTTTAACGAATGTTTGCCTAAAAGAAAAATTAAAACACTTTTGTGCTAGGACATAGGATATTATCATTTTCTTTTATATATTTTTTTCAACCAACAGCATATTAAAAGTTTGATTTTAACAGATTTTTATGGGCTCAGAACCCAGGAAGCAAAGTGCTGTTGGCTAAAATGCCAACGTTGGCTGATGGTGTTACAAATGACATGGAATCACTTGTCAGCTATCATTTACATTTTTACATAGTCTCCTACTTCATTTCAAATACTGCTTATTTTACTAGTAAAACCAAAAGTAATTCCCCTCACCTATTTTGTGACGGTTCGCACTTTCACTCACATCACACATTGAAACAATCATTCAGTTTTGTTCAAATTTAGAGTGGAAAGCAACCTTACCTAACACAAATAATAGGTGAAGGAGAAATGGCTGCTGCAGAAAGAACATCACACGATCCTCTCACACATACAGGACAGGTACAGCACCGGTAGCCAACACACTAAAGAGTTAGGGTGAGGCATTAAAGGAAGAACTTGTGTAATTTGGTTACACAGATATAAACATACAGGAAGTACAACTCTCCTGCAAGAAATAGTGAAACCTATTATAGAATTACAATACATTTATGTACTCAGATAGGATGATTAATGCTCATTTACCTAATGTGGTATGCTTTATCATTAGGCTCTAGATCTTACACTGGAAAGCAGTAGCGGCCGGGAGTGGTGGGATGGGCAGGGGGGAGGGGTATGGGAGAGTGAGATGTAAAAATAAAAAGTAAAAAAATGTACCTTCTAGTCGCTGCTCTCCCGCACCACACGTCCTATTAGTCTCCTGGGGCCGGAACAGGAAGCAGCCAGGCTCCCTCCCCTAAGCCCATCACAACGCTGCAATGCAGCATTGTGATTGGTCTGAGCGCCGACAATCGGCACTCAGCCAGGTAATGGGGGCTTGGGCATGTTCTCCATGCAGGCTGTAATGCAGCCTGCATGGAGAACATGCAAAGTGCGCATAACTTATTTGGACGGCCCCAGAGGGCCAGCCAAACAGTCATTGCTGACTTGGAGTGGGCAAACCACTCCTCCCCTGCTCTCAGAGCAGCCCCGCCCGCCCCGCAAAGCTGTGCAGCAGGAACAAATACAACGATAATAACCTTGAGTTATTATCATTGTATTTGTTTTTTTTTTTCACTGCTTTTCAGCAGTGGGGCGACGCTCCTCCGTCACTGCTGGAAAGCATTCAGGAGTACTAGTGCCCACTGGTTGTACAGTCTCCTAGTTATGGATTCCTTAGTCTTGGTGAGGTTATGTCACTTATGTCGACATTTATGTACTCCCTCTGTTAAAATGTCAGAACAATATTAAAATTTTATGTGGGTGATCAAAAATGTTTTTTACCGGAGTCCCTCATCCACATGAATAAAAACATGAAAGCTGAGCAATAGACGCTACCTCTGCTGTATATCAACATGTTTTGGTGCTTTGGGCTCAGGTGTATTCCCTAGGAATATAGCTATCTCTTATCAAACAATCCCTGCTTTATAGGGCATGTTCACCAGCCTCAGGTGGGGGAGGGGCAATGCTCAGGCCTCGTAACAGGCTATTGGCGAGGTTGTCAGTACAGAAAATCTTTCCCAGGGGGAGTCATTATTATCACAGACTGCACTATGAAACAGACCGCGCCCATACTGCAAGCCTACACTCTCAACTAAATGGGTGTGGGGAGCAGGATTCCATTGGCCTTAAGATCACAAACTACATGCCCAACACCAAAGCATTTCCTAACTCGCTGCAAGCATCTCAAGGGTAGGGGTGCTTAGGTGGTCACCGCAGGATCCCATGATTCTCCGCTGTCCCATCTTTGTTGCCACCTGTTTGGAGAAGCAGTGATGTTGAGGCTTTTACGAATGTTACAGTATTGTAGACCAACAAACAGATTTGTTTTCAATATTCAAGCGAGAGCACCATGTCAAACTGTTTATTTTTGTTTCTATCCTTTTCAGTTTTAAATATTCGATACCTCTAAAGCAGACTGCGCTTCAACAAAACACTATAAAATAACAGAAAAAGTTATGAGACTGAACATTTCTCCCATAATCTTTTTATATTCATTACAACCTGACCATGTATATGCAAATCTAGTGATGAGAGAATCCCATGTTCATTTAATACATTACTGATTCATCAGTCAATGCTCTGAAATAACTAAAAGGCAACTTTATAAAACTCCTTAACAAACTAAGTAAATAAATATACGAGCGCATCAGCAATTTACCTATGTAAAACTATACAATTTGAGGCCCAAAATTAATCAATAATATCTTTACTTCATTTCAATTTATTAGTGTGCCAAAGCGAAAAATCTGAGTTAGAAAATATCTTCCTATGAAATTGACTAAAGCATTTCTAGTTGATAATAATATATTATTTTCGCATTAAACTTGATAGGAAAATTAGATAAAAGTTCAATCAGGGCTACTGCAGGTGCCAATATCCTTTATATTTTTAACCATGCAAGAATGTCAGTTCCAGAAAAATATTGTAATACAATCTGAGACAATTTATCAAGGAATCTGTCAGGGAAGGATGCATACAAAAAGTATGTTCGAGGCTTTTACCAATGGCTCCGCGGGTCCATGTCACCTCAAAGACATTTTCTAGTCACATAAAGTGGAAAGGTGGGTTTTGTATCTTAATTCTATTGACATGGAGTTGAAAAAGAGTTGGAAAAATGACCTTGCATTTCAATTTTGACAAAAAGCTATTGTAGCTGCTTTTTGTTTGCACATCTTAAGGCCAAGTCAGGATCTCAAGCAAAAGTATGTTCACTGTTTAAGTTAAATATTACAAGCCTATTTATTGCTCCGCACAAACTAAATCACAGTCAGTGTTACGTTAAAAATTGATCATCCCTAGGCAACAGGTCTGGTGTTGGAAATGATGTGCCCTATTCTTTCATTCAACTGCCTGTGCAGCCTGATTTCTTTCCACTCTTGGGATGGGGCAGATGATAGTTATGGAGCAGCGTAATTTTGGCTCCACCTCTTTGTGTGATTAGGCCACAGATATGTTTATGTATGGCCTCATTTATTCGTATGACCTAACATTATTAACTTAATGTAGTGCACTTGAACAGATACAAAAAGTGCATTTACTGTGTGATCTCGACATATTATATGGGTGTGCATATTAACGATTTCTTTACAGAAACATCAAATTGCAGTTCTCACATATATCGGCATTTGCGTGGTTTGTAGAATATTGTTAATTCTTATACATTTGCGTACTCATTTGAAAAATGTTTTGCGTTTATTTTATAACTGAAAATGTTCCATTAGAATAGTATACTACATCTATACTATAACAGTATATGTATCTGTAATCATGAATTTAAGCATGTATTGGGATGCTTGCCACACTAACGTGACCAAAAGCCTTAAGCATTTGGATTTCTTCATGTTTAACCTTCAATGTGAACGTTTACTTTGGATGCAATGTTTTTCTCTCCTGTGCAGGTGCTTGATCTTATGAATAGAAAAAGGTACATCGTGTGAGAGAGATAGTGAGGCTCAAAAGGAGTATCTTTTGGCAAGCTCTATATAAAACCTTAAATAAATAAATAAATAAGGACGAGAAGGCTTAACGAACAGAGGGAGGACTACTGTTTGTACAGAATTGGGAGACGGGAGGAATCCAAGGACATTCTGATGTGTTGACCTAAGGAAAGGAATTTCAAGTGTAGGTGCCAAGTTTTGCTGTTTGAAGATGGAAAATAATGATGCATGTGACATGGTATCCTCTAAAGTTCCTTTTTGGGATTAATTGATGATCACAATTCAGCCTTATTCAGATTCCTTTTAGACTTTGAGAGGTACAGACCTTACGCGAAATCTCTGTTATATGACTTCATGCTATACAATATTTTTCCTTTAGAGAACTTCTACAGAGGTTCTAATATGCTGACACCTTTAATGGATTTAATTAGGGGTTCCTCATCCAGCACCATTTAGAGTTGGTTTAGGTGAGGAGATTTAGATTATCCTCATGCATAACAGGCAAGAGGACTGCAAATCGTATATGGATCATCAGATCCTCTTTTTAATATTTTGCGATCACTGAATTTCTTGTATGTTCAGGCATTAGATGAGTGGTTGAAAGCTCTTAATGCCACCTCAAATGAAAATGCAAGCACAGACTTGAGTCAAGGAACGATTAAGTCATCATTAAAAGTGAATTTGGTGGATGTAGCTAAACTAAAACTTGAATTAGATGAAATGATAAGTGGGAGTCATGAATTGGCTCGAATAGATTGATATAAATCAGTAAAATTAACTTTTGTTTATGAGCAAGGATGTTACTAGGAAAGTGAGACAAGCTTGCGACAAATTATCTGAAATAGCTCAGAAATATGAAGTTGATTTGGAGTTGACAAAGATTCTGCTTTTGCAAGCAGGATTTAGAAAATATGAGAATACCAGAGCTGAACATGCAAATTCCGGAATTAATCCAAAGCATCTGGATTTGGAGTGCGCTGTGTAATTGTGAAGTCAAATAGTCAAAAAGGAAAGGTCTCAAAAGATCGATGGGGGAACCGCCTCCTTCCAGTTGAGAAGGGCAGCAAGGACTGCAAGTTTTCCTTTCTGAGGTGAACCCAGTGGAATTTATGTTCCTATACCTTGGAGTAGGAGTGATCTTGCATCATTCACTAATGATATCCCTTGGTTAAGAGAGAAACCTGTGGAATGGTACAAACAAGTTAAACGATTTGTGAAAATCTTGAACATTTTATGGACTGATTTCAATAAATTTTTTGATATTGTGATTCCAAGTGATTTGTGGACAACATGTAAGATAGCTACAGAGTGGCCTGAGAGGTAACCAGCAAGAGACCCATTGACTAATGGTCCGTCAACCATAGTAATGAGAAAGTACAACCAGGTAATGACATGGTTAAAGTCTAAAGTGTCGCCCCAAGACATTGACTGGGTCAAGATTGATTGAACAACCCAGGAGCCTAAAGAGACGATTCATGCATATTATGAGTTGTTGTACAGGCATTCAAACAGTAGCATGGAATGGAAATGTTGGCGATCAAGGACATAGGGCATTTTGTGTCTAGGTTTGTGACAGGATTGAGGCCTGAGATTAGCATGATGATTTGTTGGCAGAATAAGTCGGTTGATGAGATTTTGTGATATGACATGTTTTGTAATGAGGAAATTGACATAAGGCAGAAGAATTTGAAGGAGAAACTCATGGTGGCACAAATGAAAGCTGCCCAGACGGGAGGGGTGTCAAAATCAGTGGTGCATAGGGAATGATCTCCAATTCAAGGAGTGTATTAACAGGGAGCCCCAGTGATGCAAGGTGGAGGAGAATTTCAGTCACAGGGTAGAGGTCGGGGTGTCCCCATTGATCCGATTACCGGGATCGATGTAGCAAGATTGAAAAAGTCTAACCCGTGCTACTAATGTAATAGGTTGGAGCACTGGAAGTGGGAATGTTGCGTTAATCTTGTAAATCAAGCTCAATAATCCAGGTTTTCCCAGTCTA
The DNA here is from genome assembly GCA_963921515.1 of Calotriton arnoldi. NCBI lineage: Eukaryota > Metazoa > Chordata > Amphibia > Caudata > Salamandridae > Calotriton > Calotriton arnoldi. The sequence continues at coordinate 39,404 of CAWUFW010019738.1, read as the reverse complement.
AGAATAATAATTAACTGCAGCTACAGAATATACAGAGACCAAGGTCTCAAATTTTTCATGTTCCACAAGCCCCAGTGATGCAAGTTCCACAGCTTCCAATGCCACAGCAAGCTGCAAATGTCCCTAGATTTGCTTAGAATCAGGTCCCAAATGTGATCCAGAATGCATTTCAGAATAACAGCCCTTACGAACAGTACCCCATGTTTGAGACAGTTGACCCTTATGGTCCTGATCAGTTCTCCTGATGGTGCCTGAGAGGGGAGGAAGATTGCGTGCTTGATGCAGTCTTGGAGGTGGACCAGAGTGACCCAGTTGTTGATGGTGAGGAAAATGGCCATACCGTATCATTTTTGGTTGATACCGGTGCTACTTGTTCTACTGTGAGAACAGTGGAAATTCCAGACCTACCCACCCCTCTTTGGAAGAAGTAGCAAGTTGTTGGAATTACTAATCAACATACGAGGAATCCCATTACTGAGGATGTGCCTGAAAGAATGCGAAATTTTGAGGATAATCATCAGTTTGTGGTTTGTGATTCAAGCCCTGTAAGTTTGCTGGGATGCGATTTGTTGTGCAAGTTGAATTGCCTGATTTACTGCACACAGAGAGGTGTGGAGTTACAAACCCATGATGAGGATGTGGTCTTTAATATGGTTAATCAAAATCTAGCTGTTGCACTGTACCCTATGATGACAAGAGAAGAATTATCCTTGTATTTTAGAGAAACTGTAAGGTCAGAAGTTTGGAATGTTTCAGGAAAGGACATTGGACTCATTAAAGGGGTTGATCCTGTCTGTATACAGATAAAGATAAATGCAGAAACCCACAGAACACCGCAGTATAATTTGACCCCTGAAACAGTGCCAGAATAACTCCAGTAATAGAGACAATGATCCAACAAGATATTCTGAAAGAGATTATGGGGAGTCCATGTAACTCACCCATCATGGGCCTGCAGAAGCATAGAGGTAAGCACCGCATAGTGCATGACCTTCGAAAGATAAACAATATTGAGATTCCTTATTGTCCTGTGGTACCGAATCCTGCTGTGATATTTTTTCAGATTCCATGTGCGGGTGAGAGGTTTTCCATTATTGATTTGTGTCAGGCCTTCTTCTGCATACCCTTGCATGAGGACAGTCAGTTCCTATTTGCATATAGGATCAGCAGCCGTGTTTTGGCATGGTGCTGGGTCCCACAAGGGTATACGGAGAGCCCCTCCTTTTTTAATCAGATCCTTAAAACGAATTTGGAGTCTTTGGTCACACACTGCAATTCTGTCCTGTTACAGTATATTGACGACCTGCTGGTTGTGTCAAATACTTGGAAAGCTTGCAAGACCAACACTATTGCCTTGCTGAACTACTTGGCTGAGAATGGACATAAAGTGCCCCCCCAATAAGATGCAATACGGTTTGAAAGAAGCTTTGTATCTTGGTCATCAGATTGAGTAAGGAGTCAGAAAGGTGTCGCCAGAGAGAATCTCGGCGATTTTGTAAATGAAAACGCCAACAACCCAGAAAGAGTTCAGGATGCTCTTGGGAATGGTGGGCTACTGTCGCCAGGGGATACTCAACTATTCCCTAGTGGCCAAGCCTTTACAGAGGCTGACACACAAGGATGTGGTGCATCTGGTGCCCTGGGACAATGATTGGCTGCCTCCCTAGAGTTGAGAGAAAGCCTGTACCACGCTCCGGCACCAGGAACACCTGATTACAAACAAGCGTTTATGCTTTTTTGCAGTGAGAGGGAGGTCTGCGCTCTCTTAGTGCTTACACAAACACAGGGAAGTGCCCGTAGACCTGTGGTTTACTTTTCAGCTAGGTTAGATCCAGTAGCTATGGATTTGCCTGAATGTCCGAAATCTGTGGCTGCTGCGGGTGTCAGCTTAGGCATCATCATGGGTCATCCTTTAACTGTGTACATGCCTCACTCTGTGGAAATACTGTTGACTCGTACTCACACAGCATTTGACAAACAGCCACCTGACCTGGTATGAACAGATAATACTGGCAGCTGGAAATTTAACCTTAAAAGATGTTCTGTTTTAAACCCTGCCACCCTGCCCCTCTTCCTGAAATTGACAACTGGGGAGTCTTTCCAGCCAGTTTCACTCCCCACATCCTGCCACACAGAACCTTCATGTTGTGGCTGGGGTGGGTATTCATCCCCAGCCTTTCTAGCAGTCACGAGGGGTGGACTGGAGTACCTGAGTGCTTTAAAAGTGACAGAGGCATCCCACAGCATAGGAGTCTTTCCAACCAGTTTCTTTGCCCGCATCCTACCGCACAGACCTTGTTATTTTCGTTGGGGTGGGACTTCGTTCCACCACCCTTCCTTGCAGTCACGAGGGACGGACCTGAGTACCTGAGCACTTCAAAAGCACTGGAGGCATTGATCAGTGCGTAATGCGCACGGGTGGCTCCTGGGCAAAGAGTGGGCCCATCTGCACCCGCCTGCAGTTGGTCAAGCCTGGACTGGGCCACCCCCGTAACACCCTCTTCGGGCGTGAGTAACTGTTTGGTTTTTTACCTCCTTGGGAGCATACCTGCAAAGTCCTCTGGGCTTCAATCTAGTGATTACCAACTCAGCTGTTTATATGTGGAAGGATGGGAAAACATAAAGGGGATACAGTTAATGTGTTGGAAAATAGGCCCAGAATATTATTTTGACCTTGCTCAATAATGCAGTAGGGGCTTTGTCAGAGGAAATAGCCCAGGTGGAAGATCAGTTGACCACTTTTTCATCAAATGTTACTGCTGCTGAGTCTCATGTTGAGGACCTGTCACTGATTTTGCCCATTCAAACTCTACCCATTGCTGCTACTGATAGCATGCCTCTGGAAGCTTTGCCCTTGACAGAACCAAATCTCATGGTTACTCCCCCCTTGACTGCCACCACATTGGACGATCTAAAGGTGACTGCTATGCCTACGAATAAAACACCTGCGTTCCTCCGTCTGGCAAAGAACTTGAGGAGAAAGATAAGGAAGCCAGCTGTGCAGGAGGCTGTTTCCCCGGATTGGGGAGGCCCTCAAAGCTTCCCACCAGTTATTGCTTTAAAAGTTTTGGACACTGTGGTTCCCCTCACTGATCATTTGACAAATCTGGAGGAAAGATTGGGAAAAGTAGAAAGGGACTGGGTAATATAGTTAAACTGCTGGAGAAGTTGGAATCTAGAATTTGTCACCTGGTCACCCTTCCTATAGCATCCCTTGTACCTGTGTCTTAATCATCTAATCCTTGACAGATAGGGCTCCATTTTGTTCCAATAACAGAGCCTCTTCCGTCTCCAAAGATAAGGATAAGGATAGTCGCACTACTGATCCTCCTCAAATCCCTCAGGAGGGTGCCTGTTGGCTTAACATGCTTCCTATCTCTACTCATAACGCAATGGTCCATGTACATGCAACTCTTAATGCCCATATTCATGGAATTATTCTTTCAATACTATGAACCCAACTGACTTCACCCCCACTGAATGTTACCCTACAGTTATCTCCTGCTTCAACACCTTGTTTGTGTGATGTTTAATTTGTCTACACTTAAAGAGGGCAGCAGATAGTTATAGAGAGATTTAAAACAAAGAGGTTAATTGACTCTTGAGTCAGCTGGGTTTTTCACATCCAGTATTGTTTAATGAGATTATTATGGTGTGCAGGATGGGTTGGATTTGTTGATACCAATAAATCAGGCTCCTGCGATTCTATTGTGGTTAATTTTAGGTATCCTGGTTTGGTGGAGCAGATCTTATTTAATCATAGGCCCAATTCTTTATTGATGTCTGATATTTTAATTCACCCCATGGGATTCTTTTACCCCTCCCCCCCCAGGAAAGTAGCTTTTTGTTGGGATGTGTTGGCTGGTACATCCCTGTTGGATGGGCGTTTACCCCTTCCTATGCTACTTCTAATCCAGTTGTTCATCTTAGCAATAGATTTGCACCCTTATCTCAGCTCAACGAGCAAGATTGACTCCTGGTTACTCATGCCAGTAGTGAGGTGGACCCTAGGGGGGTTGGAGGTAGCATCTGTGACTTATAATACACTTGGGATCTTGTGCTGGAATGTTGCAGGGGTAAGAACTTTATTAGTTGATGACCATGAGATTAGCTTGTTAAAATTCTTTGGGATTGTTTGTCTCCAAGAGACCTGGGATGTTTCGGGGAATTTGCTCCATGATGGTTATGCTGCCTTTCATATCAATGCTGCACCTTTTTTACATGGTAGAGCAAAGGTGGGGGCTGGTTACTTTTGTGAACCTAGGTTTAGGTTGTGAAAAGGAGGTAGTTTCTTGCAACTGGCTAAATATTTTAGGCACTCTCCTAAATTTAGTAACCCAACACTTAAATGCTGCAGCACAAGGGCATATTTCATATCCTAGCAAAATTCAGTAATTGTTCTGATTTCTATAAAATAAAAGAGAACAGAGCAGATCCAGCTTGTTTTTGGCCCATCTCTTTAGTAGATGCCAAAGTGAAAATTATTGGTTGGGTACTGATAAACTGTCTGACAAAATGGGCAGAGAATGGTAAGATATTGTCAGATATTGAATACACTTTTAGACCAGGAAGGAAGACGATCAAACAGAATTTGAACCTTTACTTATTGATTAATATGTACTCCACAGCTTTCATGGATCTCAGTACAGCCTTTGACACTGTTAATAGATCGAAGCTTTGGGCCGTACTGGGGGCCATTGGGGTAGATAGTGAGCTTGTAATGTTTTTGCACGAATTGCACGCTGGGCTTGAAGCATCTGTAGGATTTGGCCCTAATTGGGAGTGCACAACATACTTTAAATTAGGGAGAGGAAGCCGTCAGGGCTGTATACTAGCCCCCTGCTTTTTATTTATTAACCAGCTAGAGCAATTTTTAGAGGAACATTGCAAGGACGTTCCAAATGTTGGGAATATGCGCGTACAGCTAATTGCCTTAAGAATGCTAGTTCGCTTTTATAAATGTATAGACAATCTGTGCTTGAAAACCAACTTTACCAATTATATACTGTGGTAGTAGGGCTGAATAATGTAAAAACCAAAACATTTTCGATTAATGGACACTGCATTGGTAATACCAATAAATTCTGCTCTCTTGGCATTTGGTTAGAACCCATTGATGACTGCCAGGGAAAAGTCTTTTAATAGAGTAGCTAATAGTATAGATGCCTTTTCTAGGGGTGTTGGTCGCACCCCTGTTAAATCCATTATGGATCTTTATGAACCCAAATGTGTCCTGACAGTGTCATTTGGCTGTGAGATCTGTGGCTATAAGCTCTGTCACCCTATCCGAGTCTGAGGATTCCCCAGCGTGTATCTTCTGAGATTGTACATGAGGAATTAGGGGTAGGGCATATTTCTGATTATTTACAAATTCGCCCCTTGTTACTGTGGTTTTCTGTTTGGATGAAAAATTATTTGGAATTTAATAGAAATATTCTAAAAGATTGCCTGGGTTTGGATTATTGTCATCTTATTCCCTGGCTGCATTATGTTAAAAGTACTTTGGGTGTCCTTGGTAGACCAGAACTTTTCTCTGACCCAGATCAAATTTCCAAGGAGGCATTTTGTGCCAATGTGCGAGAAAAAAGGGTTGAAGGCATGCTGTCTAAAAGTTTGTGTGCCCATTATACCATAGTGAAATCCTCATGTAAAACAGAGTTGTACTTCACACTTGATATACCCGTTTTGCACAGGCGACCTTTGTCTTATTTCTGTTTGACCTTGTTCCCCCAGCTTATAGCTGGTTGGCATAAACCATCGGAGCCCCCAATTTGCACATGTTAAATGGCTGCTGCACTGGACACTTTACATATTGTTTTTATCTGTCCTAAATGTATTAGTTTACGTTGTATATTTATACATCCCCTCCTCCTACCAATTAATTTTATGCGAGGAAGGCCTGCTCTAGTTTATCTTCAACTTTAATCCAGTCATGTTTGTTTTTATTTATCTGGGTTTTTAGTGGGGGTGTTTCATTCTTCCTCATGAAATTCAATGTACTGTTTTTAGGTGATTTTATCAAACTGTTTATTCCTATCTACTTTTATGATTTACTGTGTTAAATCGAATAAAGTAATTATTGATTGACTGATTGATTGACAATGATGAAAATGAAGTGGAGCATGACTGTCTCGATGTTACTGAATTGTCCACCAAGCCAAGACCAGATATACATGATGAGCCACTGCCTGAATCTGATTTGCATTGCTTGTGGATGGCTCATGTATGCGAGACCATGAAGGAAATTTAAGAACTGCTTATGCAGTCTGTAAAGTTTCAGGAGTAGTGGAAGCTTTTAGCACACATGGCTGAATTGATTGCTCTTACTAGAGCATGCTGTGTCTCAGACAAGCAGAGAGTGATCATGTTCAGTGATAGTCAGTACAGCTTTGGTGTCGTTCGTGATTTCGAACAGTTATGGTCCCAGAGGGGGTTTTGACTTCCTTGGGCTTTCCCATTCGAAATGGGGAGCAAGTGCGAAAACACCTTGAAGCATTGCAGATGTCTGCACAAATTGCTGTAATGAAGTGTGTGCCACATTGTAGGGGGGATAATTATGTGACTGTTGGCAACAGGTATGCAGACGAAGTTACTGTGCTTACAATGCTTGTACCTTTAATGGGGAGAATAGAAATGAGGGAAGAGACGAGACCAACTACAACCTTTTTTTTAACTACAGCTGATACTTGGGAGAAAGTCAAGAGGTTGCAGGAAGAAGTGTCAGAGGCAGAACAGCAGAGATGGGTCAAAGCAGGTTGTGTCAAGAGAGATGAGGAAGAGATTTGGGTTTCAGGGGATGGGAGACCAATGCTGCCTAACAGTCTTTTACCCCTGATGGACAGGCATTATCATGGTCCTACTAATGTGGTATGGGACGTGATGGTCCGGTTGTTTATGCAGACTTGGTTCAATCCAAGGTTTAGATTGATGGCTAAAGTATTCTGCCATAGATGTGTTGTGTGTCAACAGAATAATGTTGGGAAAAGGACTGCAGTAACACTGAGTCACATAGGGAGATCAGGTGACCCTTTCAACAGGATGGAGTTGGATTTTATTGAGATGCCTGTGTACAACGGATTGAGGTACGTGTTGGTTGTTGTGTGTATCTTCTCATGATGGGTTGAGGCATACCCCACAGGAAGGAACACCAGTCTCACAGTAGCAAATATGTCTTCCTGACTTCTTTGGAATCTGACTGAGGCAAGCACTTCCACAATGAAATCTTGAGGATGCTGTGCACTGCTCTGCACTTTTAACAGAGACTGCATTGTAGCTACAGACCTGAGGTGTCAGGTCTGGTGGAGCAGATCAATGGGACTTTGAAATCCAGGCTTGCAAAAGTGTGTGCTTCTACGTCTTTGAAATGGCCTGATGCTTTGCTGCTTGTGTTGGTGAGTCTCCACAGCATACCTGATCATAGGACAGAATTCTCCCCCGTGAGCTCATCCCGGGCAGGGCAATGAGATTGCCAGCTGTGCCTGCAAATTCACTTGTGAACATTCTTGATGATCTGGTACTTTATTACTGCATAGGACTGGCTGATGTGGTGTGTTTTGTGTCTCATCAGGTTGAAGTTGCCACATTCCCTCCTCTCCAGGAGCAGTGCCATGACCTTAGCCCCAGAGACTGAGTCCTGGTGAGAAAGCATGTCCAAAAGAGTTGTCTGGAGCTTTGCTGGTGTGGGCCCTTCCAGATGATCCTTGCCACCACGACTGCTGTGAAGTGCAGAGGTCTCTCCAACGGCATATATGCTGCCCATACTCTCCGAGTTCCATGTCCCCTTGATGATATAACAGCACCTCTCCCAGAAGTACCAGTGGTGGTCGAGAGACCATGGGAGCAGGTTAATCAAGTTGTAGGGGACCAGCAGGAACCTGAAACAGCACTTGTTTGGTTTGAGAGGGGTCCTGGAGAGTCGCTTGTCGAAGATGAAGTAGAGGCTAGTCCTGTGGTTGTGACTGAGGCAGACTCGGACTCCAACGAAGGGCCTAGTGCTGTGAAACCACGATTGGCTGCAGGAGAACATCGACCAAGAAGGCAGGAGAGGTGGAGACTGGTCCCACAGGGAGAAGGTGACCTCCCAGTTGTCCTGGAGGATACTGAGGATTCGGATCTGAGTGACAGAGGAGGAAAAGAGACTGCACTCAGTAGGCCCAAATTAACAAGGGTGCCCTGTCGGAAGTACTCTCCCACTGAATGGACTTACTTCCTTGCAAATGACAGGGAGAATGAGTTCTGGGAATTCTGGGATCACTGTGAAAATTCAATTGAAAACAAAGGGAACTTGATTTTCAGTTCGATATTACTTTTGAGCCTCCTCAGTTAGCGAGATTGAGTGCCCTTAGACATATTATCCTGGAGGTGCTGTGTTTCCTTTTTTGGATGTAAATGAGTTCCCTGTGCTAGTTGATGAACTGAAACACTTCATTCTAGAACTGATTGTCAATGAACTTGAACCATTTCTTATTATAGACATTTAAATAGACTTTGTAGGGAAGAAAGAAGAGTACCAAGGCCCGAGGCAGCTGAAGGATGTCCTTTAGAAGACCATGGAGTAGGGCTAAGGAAGACTCATGAAGACCTTTGTACAAATTTTTGTTGCATATCATTAGAACTTTAGTTTTGCTGCTTGCACAGGTGGAAACCGACAGAGCAGACTCTGCAGCTGTTACGTTCCACCCAACGTTTTAGGTTCCAATGAAGAAATGGTAGCCAATTCTAATTCGAATTATAATAGGCATAGATACAACATAGCAGGAACACTAATAGTTGTAGTTGTAGTATTGTAATACTTTTCATAGTGCTTACAGGGTTATATCCAGCTGGATATCGGTCAGTAGAAATCAAGCCTGCGATTGCCCCTACTTCACCATATTCAGCTAATAGTAATCCACAGTTGATTGCACACATATCTATCAAGGGGAGATTTTTCTTAAGACGCTAAATTCAGATTTTATTATAAATACATTGACACTATGAATGCAAGGGATCGTTATGTTTGTACTCAGTTGCTTGCATCTGTTCCAGAGGGGATTACCGGCCAACACATTCCCTTGACATATGAAATTTCTTGTAGTCTTTTTCTAAGCCCATTCTGTAGACAGGGTGGTTTTCAATATTATTTTTCGAATTATGATTTAGTCCTTTCAGAAGTTCCTATGTTCAAACATTTGAATAAGAATCCTTCTTTTACATGTGTAGAGTTTGCAGGGAAATATTTTGCATCTCTTAAGTCACTGGACACTGCATATTCACACAGACATAATTTCACTTGTCCAATGTCAGATGTGGAGAAGAAATTCATGAATTTAGTGGAAGACAGAAGGAGAGATCTAGAGTCCAAATCTGAAACTGATAAAGATCTTATGAGACACCGCAGTGAAGAAATTGAACATCAGCTGAAGGGAAATTTGCCTGCCTTGCTCTTAGGTTGGCAACACAAGAGAACGCTCTGTATACACGTTGATCAGATTCATATAGACCCGTTATTCATAGAGACGAGTGAATGTGAACATGGTTTCGAGCTGAGAGGGAAGAATGACTTTGTCTTGGAGGGACAGGATCCTGTGATTCCTGAAGTGTACTTTATTTAGGGACAGTAAGATTCACTGTGTGAAACATGTTATGATTCTGTATGGGAAATGAGATCTAGAACTAGACAAGGTGTTAGTGCAGCAGAAGTAGTAGGAGATATTTGTCGTGCCATAATCCCGTCGGTAGGGGTAATCTTGAATGATCTGAAAATTAGAAAGCTTTCTACAATAGTGGATAAATTGGCTACTAGTACCGCAAATTCTCTATTGCTTGTAAATACTGAGTTGGTTGCGATAAGGTTTATGGTCTTGCAAAACACACTTGCACTAGACCTTTTACTCGCAAAAGATGGTGGAGTCTGCAGGATGTTAAAAGTTCAGCAATGCTGCACTTACATCTCAGACGAAAGTCCTGATCTGGAGAAATATATTCGGAACATATCTGGGTTGACAAAGGATTTGAAAGAGTTAGAAGTGACAGAAGCTTGGGAAGCTATTGGAAGTGGAATTACTTTAATAGGCAAGTAGTTTGGAGGCTTGGGAAGTGGAAATCTGGGCGCCATTTTGAAACCTCTCTTGATAATTGCTCTAAGCGTAATACTCCTACTTTAAGGGATAGAAGTATGCACAGGTTAGACGGGGAGTGAAGAGAAAGAGAGCAGATGTAGAATTAGAGGAGAGGCAGAGTAGGAATTATAACGGCATGAAACAACTGGAAGACTCTAGACGAAAGATGCTGAAGACCACAAGGTTTTAGATGGTCCGTCTAATAACATCTGATTATAATCTATGATGGCTTGATTCACCATCAAGGGGGGGGCTAAAGCAGTGCAATTTTGGCTCCACCTATTTGTTTATTGGGTAATGTTAGACCTGGCACCATTGGCGTGGGTCTCCCTTCCATTTTTCGCTGTTGTCGCCTCTGTTTTACTGGTGTTAGATGCTCTGGGCGCTGTGCCACTGCCATTCAGTGTCACAGCGCGAATGCTCCCCGTATAACTATGCCTATGTGAATTGGTATATCCCTGATTGGCTTATTTGGTTTACCTGTTAGTCCCTAGTAGTGTGGCCTATGTGTGCCCAGGGCTGGTAAACCAAATGCTGCTGGTGGGCCTGCAGCACTGATGTGTGCCACCCACAGAAGCAGCTTGTAAAGTGTGTCTCAGACCTGCCACTGCAGTGTCTGTGTGCAGTCCAGAACTGCCATCTTGGCTGTGAAGTGCACTCACTTCCCAGCCCCTGAACCTTCCCTTGGCATCCTGTAAGTCACCCCTATGGTAGGGTGCCTTGTATGTGTAAGGCAGGACATGCCTTGGTGTGTGTAGCATGTCCTGGTAGTGAATTATGCCCCATTTCGTTTTTCACTACTGTAAGGCTACCCGTTCCTCATAGGCTAGAATGGGCAGTTTGACTATTACATTCTATAGTCCTAACTGACCCCAGGAACATGGTAGAAAAACGAATTTAGTATGCCTGAGCTCAGAATATTAAAATACATCTTTTAGTGAAGTTTATTTTTATATTCTGTGTTTGAAAATACCACTTTTAGAAAGTAGGTATTTTCTTGCCTAAGCCTTCCAGTGTGCTCTGCCGTTATGTGTATTGGCTGTCTGGTATTAGAGGGGCAGGACAGGCTGAGTCAGACCTGGGTTGAATAGAGAGATCTGCATTTAGAGTGTGGGGAGGGGTGGCTCCTTGACCTGAATAGGGCTGTGCCTGGCAAGGTGAATGCTGGCTCCACCTCCCACTGTGTGTCTGCTAGCAGACCCCCTCTTTCTGAAAGGAAGGATGCAGCCTGGTAAACAAAGTGCTCAAGGCCTGAGCAGAACTGGTTCTGGCTAGGTTCAGTGACTGGTAGCTTCAAGGATCAAAGGCTTTTGGGGTATAAATATCTGTGCTCAAGCCCCTACATTTTTGTATTGCTTTTGGATCTGGAGAGGAAACTCTGTCCGTGCCACTGGAGGAATCTGCAGGAAGTGACTGTCACTGTGCTGTGTGTTGTTTCTTGCACTGGCCTGCAGCAGTGACCACTGGACCTTGAAGAAGAGGAAAAGGAACTCTTGAGAGAACTTTTATTTTTATTACAGCAATTACCCAAGGGCTAAGAAAAGAGCTAGCCTCCTGCTGGAGTCTCAGGCACATCAGACTCCACCACCAACCTCCTGCTTCCTCCCTGCGAGGACTGCTATCTGCTGAGGAGGCTCCTGTGAGTTCCAGGGCCTCTAGTTTGCATCAGAGAAAAGAGGGTGAGAAATCTACGCTAACGCATCTTTGCGGGCCGCTGCAGTCGAGAGCGCTGGGAAAATCACCGCGCTACTGCCGCCGAGGGCCCGCAACACGAAACCATCGCTGACGCCCCTTTGCGAGCCGTTGCAGCCGAGACGCGCTGGAAAGATCATCGCGCTGCTGTCGCCGCGCACTCGCAACCCTTAAAGAAATCATCGCTTCGAGACATCGCAGTGCGGACACCGTGCGTCCGCCACTTTGATCGCATCGCACCGAATTTCATCGCTCCCTCGCGGAGCGTCTTGTCTTCGCATCGCAACACGATCGCACAGCGCAACAGGATCACCGCATCGACTTCTCCCACGCGGCAAGAAAGTCATCGCATCGGCGGTCCAGCGTGCAGAAGTTTGTTGCATCGTCTCCGCACGCATCCCGCAGATCGGCGCATCATCCTCCCTTGCGGCAAGGATTTCAACGCATCGCCGGCCTCGCGTGCCGAGAATCATCGCTACAGCTTATTTGCGACACTTTGTTGGTTTTGCTACTAAACCCAGGTACTTTGTGAAAGAAAGGGTCGCAGAGACCACTGCTTTGAACTGGAACCTTATTTTTGCAACCTTTGAACTATTTTTGACAGCCCTTCAACAGCTATCCTATTTTTGACAGTATTGTGGCTTTTACAGTTATTGGTCTTGTGATAAATCTGCCTTTATATAAAGATACTTATTTTTTATAATAACTACTTGTGTGGTGTCCCTTTGTAGTGTTCCTCACTGCGTTACTGTGTATGATTATAAATGCTTCACACCCTGCCTCTGAGATAAGCCTACCTGCTCGTGCTACGTTACCACAGGGTTGAGCAGGGGTATTAAAGAGGGTAGCCCTCTCACTCTGACTTAGGAAGAAGGGTCCCTACTTGGACAGTGGCCAGCCATTGCCAACTAGAGACCCCCATTTCTAACATTGGTGGTCAGCGGTGAGGATCTGGACTTGCATTTATGATCGCATACAGTAATTATAGTGTACACTACTAGTGAGTGCAGACCATAACGTACCGCAAACATTTTTTGAGAGTTTTTTTTGGATCCTATATTGTAATTGATATTGCCGGTGATTTTTCACCCGCGCACATTTTCTGAGAGTTTTTGGGATCCTATATTGTGATTGATATTGCCGGTGATTCTTCACCCGCGCCCATTTATTGGAAGTTTTTGATCCCCTATTGTAATTGATATTGCCGGTGATTTTTCACCCGCGCACATTTCTGAGAGTTTTAGGATCCTATATTGTGATTGATATTGCCGGTGATTTTTCACCTGCTTACATTTTTTTGAGAAGTTTTCTTCTGTCCTTTATTGATATTGCCAGTTATTTCTACAATGAGCAAGCCCAGATCCAATGCCTCAGAGGATCTCTCCTGGGAAGAAGAGAAAATAGAAACCTACAATGCCAAGCAGCTCAAATATTTTTGAAAAGCAATTCACAGTCCCTATCACAGGTCTCACTAGAAGAGAGGAGTATTACAAGGCGCTGAAGGCCTGGCTAGAAGCCAGGGATGCCCCTAAGGATATAGGAGAGCTTGTGGAGGGAGGAGAGCAGCAGGGCGATGTAGTAGACTTAGTAGGAGATCCAGCCCTTTCCAACCCGGGCTCTAGTGTGTCCGCTAAGGGTCTGTCCCCAGAAGAGCTGGAGGGCAGGGAGAGAGATAGGCAGCATAATATGGAGATGGCTAAGCTTAAAATGGATGGTCACCGGGACCTAGAGAACAAGAAGTTAGAAATTGAGATTATGAGGATGAAGCTTGAGCATGAGAGAGTATTGAGGGAGTTGGAGATTAAAGCTAAGAGCATGGAAATCTCCCCCTCTGGTGGCAGCGTACCTGTAGTGCACCCTGAGAGTAGGGTGTATATACCCAAGGAGGTTATTAAAGATTTCCACAAAAGTGAAGATATTGGGCAATGGTTTGCCGCTTATGAATTAGCCATGGTGTCCCACCGGGTCCCTGAGAAGGATTGGGGAGCGGGGTTGTGGGGACGCTTTGTGAGTGAGGGGAGGGATACCTTGTTGGACCTGCCCCCAGAAAGTAGGATGGTTTATGCCCACATGAAGGAAGTGTTGATGACCCGCTATGGTTTGACCCCTGAGATGTATAGGCAGAGGTTTAGGGTCTGTAAGAAGCTAGAGGGTACCACGTGGGTTGAATATGTGTCTTTTTTTGCAGAGCCATGGAACGCTGGGTAAAAGGTAGCAAAGTAGAAACTTTTGCACAGTTTTATGATTTGATTGCATGGGAGCATTTATCTAGTAATTGTTTTCCTGAGCTACGCCAGCACCTAATTGATTGCAAGCTGACTAACCCTATAAAGCTTGCTGAGGAGGCGGACCGCTGGGTGAGCACCCGGGTCCGCAAGGGTCCAGTGGGAGACGTCGCCAAAGGTGGGCAGGGTCCCCAGCAGAGGAGTGGGGGGGACAAGGGTCAACAGAGGGAGTTCCACCGAGGGCCCCAAAGTAATCCCCCAGGAAACCAGGCAGTGGTGTCCCAGCCCCCCCAAGAAAGGAGGACAGGGCCCCCAACAGGTAGGCCTGTTCCCAGGGGGCCCCCCACGTGTTACAACTGTGGTCAAGTGGGCCACAGATATTTTGATCCCCAGTGCACCCCCCCCGTGCACCACCCCACCAGATTGCTAGTGTAGCCCTGGGAGAGGAGGAGATGGGTGCCCAAGAGGGGTGGGATCCCGTAGAATTGACCCTTGTCTCATTAGGGGACTTTGAGATGGTCCCCAAGCCTGCACTGCCTGCTAACACTAAAAAATACAGGCAGTGGGTGACCATCAATGGCCATAGGGTGGAGGCTCTAAGAGACACAGGGGCCAGTGTAACTGCTGTCAGCTCCCGGTTGGTGTCCAAAGAGCAGGTTGTCCCCCATGCATTCTACCCAGTAGTGTCCGCAGACAACTCAGAGAGCCAATGTGAGGTGGCTCAGGTTCCCTTTGAGTGGGGGGGGTCTCAGGAACTCTTCAGGTAGCTGTGAGGCCCGCCATGCCTGTAGAATGTCTGCTGGGCAATGATTTAGAGGACTCCGCATGGGCTACGGTGGAGAGGAAGGCTCACTTAGAGATGTTGGGTCTGCCTGAGTGGGCCTGTGCTACCACTCGGTCCATGGCAGCCAAGGAGGGTGTTGAAAAGGATCTGGAGCCTGAGAGTAGGGCCCAGATCCCTGCCTTAGAGAGAAGGGGCAGGGGGCGCGGGAAGCCAGCCCCCTTGGTTCCCACGGCCCAGGAGGGAGCAGACCCTGAGGGGGATGCCCTGGAGCCTACCGGGGAGCAGATCAGCGAACTGGGGGACCTGCCTGAGCTGACCCATTGGGAGCAGGAAGGGGGACCCACCAGGGAGGAATTTTGTGAGCAGCAGAGAGTTTGCCCCTCTCTTGAGGGTATGCGGCAACAGGCTGCAGCCCAGGCAGAAGGTGACATGTCTGGTTCACATCTGATTTATTGGGAGAACAGTCTCCTGTATAGTGAGCCTAAGGTTGCTGAGCCAGGGTCAGCCCGTGTGCTGGTGGTACCCGAGTGCTTCAGAACCTTCCTACTGGGGTTGGCTCATGACATTCCATTGGCAGGACATCTGGGGCAGACCAAGACCTTTGAGAGGCTGGCCGCCCACTTTTATTGGCCCCAGATGCACAAGAGTTCAGACACTCATTGCAGGACCTGTGAGACTTGCCAGGCAAGTGGGAAGAGTGGGGGAAGATCAAGGCCCCACTCCAGCCCTTTCCAGTTGTGAGTACCCCATTCGAGCGAGTGGGCATTGACATTGTGGGGCCTCTGGACCCCAAGACAGCCATGGGCAACAGGTTCATCCTGGTCTTGGTGGACCATGCCACCCGGTACCCTGAAGCCATCCCGCTCAGGACAGTGACGGCCCCCGTGGTGGGACGTGCACTGATGGGGATTTTCTCCCGTGTGGGATTCCCCAGAGAGGTGGTGTCTGACAGGGGGACCAACTTCATCTCCCAGTACATGAAGTCTTTGTGGAAGGAGTGTGGGGTAACGTATAAGTTCACCACTCCTTATCACCCCCAAGGTAATGGTCTGGGGGAAAGGTTCAACCGGACCTTGAAGGGCATGATCATGGGCCTAGAAGAGCCCCTGAGGCGTAAGTGGGACGTCCTCTTGCCCTGCCTGTTGTTTGCCTACCGTGAGGTGCCACAGAAGTCCTTAGGGTTCAGTCCCTTTGAACTCCTCTATGGCCACCCAGTTAGAAGACCTCTGAGTCTGGTCAAGGAAGGCTGGGAGCAATCTCCCAGGAAACCTCCCCAAGATGTATTTAGCTACATGTTGGCCTTCCGGAACCAGACTCGGCGTTTCAGAAAGATTGCTGAGGCAAATCTGGAAGCCAGCCAGGAAGAAATGAAACGTTGGCACAACCAGAATGCCACTCTGGTCGAATTTCAACCTGGTCAGAAGGTTTGGGTACTGGCCCCAGTGGAGCCTTGTGCGCTCCAAGATAAGTGGACCGGTCCATTTGAGGTGGTGGAGCGCAAAGTCCAGTTACCTACTTGGTGGACTTTCAGTCTCCCAGGAACCCCTTGCGGGTCCTGCATGTGAACCGCCTAAAGCCCCACTTTGAGAGGTCTGAAGTGGGCATGCTTCTTGCCACAGATGATGGGGTTGAGGAGGAGAGGGAGCCTCTCCCGGACCTCCTGTGTGCAGAAGAGAAGGATGGGTCAGTGGAGGGTGTGATCCTCTCCACCACACTGACCCCTGAGCAGCAGAGAGATTGTCACCACCTGTTGGGGCAATTTTCTGATTTGTTCTCCCTGGTACCTGGTGTCACTGATTGGTGCGTCCATGAGGTGGATACCGGGGACAGTTCTCCTGTCAAGCACAAGGCTTACAGGGTAACTGACAGGGTCAGGGCTTGCATTAAGGAGGAGGTCTCCAAAATGTTCGCCCTAGGGGTGGTTGAGTCCTCTAGCAGCCCCTGGTCCAGCCCCGTGGTCTTGGTACCAAAAGCTGCGACGCCTGGTGCCACTCCTGAACTTAGGTTCTGTGTGGACTACCGAGGTCTCAATTCGGTCACCAAGACCGACGCGCACCCCATCCCCAGAGCTGATGAGCTCATAGACCGGTTAGGGGCTGCCCGGTACCTCAGCACGTTTGATCTGACGTCTGGGTACTGGCAGATCGCCTTAACTGATGGGGCAAAGGAGAGGTCAGCATTCTCCACACCAGATGGGCACTACCAGTTCCGTGTGATGCCCTTTGGGATGAAGAATGCCCCTGCCACCTTCCAGAGATTGGTCAACCAGGTGTTGGTTGGGCTGGAGGCTTTCAGTGCCGCCTACCTGGATGACATTGCAGTGTTTAGTTCCTCCTGGGAGGACCACTTGCGCCACCTCTGGGAAGTGTTGATGGCGCTGCGCAGAGCAGGCCCTCACAATCAAGGGCAGTAAGTGCCAGATTGGGCAGGGCTCTGTGGTGTACTTGGGACACCAGGTGGGGAGCGGCCAGGTGGCGCCCCTGCAGCCCAAGATTGAAACCATCCTGGCTTGGGAGCCCCCAAGGACCCAGACCCAGGTGAGGGCCTTCTTAGGACTCACGGGTTATTACAGGAGGTTTGTCAAGGGGTATGGCAACATTGTTGCACCCTTGACTGAGCTGACTTCCAAGAAGCGGCCAAAGATTGTGAACTGGACTGACACCTGTCAGAAAGCCTTTGATGCCCTCAAAACTGCTATGTGTACAGCACCCGTACTCCAGGCGCCCAATTTTGCTAAGGAATTTGTTGTCCAGACAGACGCTTCAGAGCATGGGGTGGGGGTCGTTCTGTCACAGATAAATGAGGAGGGACTAGACCAACCTGTAGCCTTCATCAGTAGGAGGTTACTTCCACGGGAACAGAGGTGGAGTGCAATTGAGCGTGAGGCATTTGCTGTGGTCTGGGCACTGAAGAAGCTGAGACCATACCTGTTTGGGACTCACTTCCGGGTTCAGACAGACCACAGGCCCCTCAGATGGTTGATGCAGATGAGGGGTGAGAATCCCAAGTTGCTGAGGTGGTCCATTTCCTACAGGGTATGGACTTCACGGTGGAACACCGCCCTGGTACAGAACACGCCAATGCTGATGGTCTGTCCAGATTTTTCCGCCTTAGCGATGAGAACTTCCAAGGGGATGGGTAGTTCTCCCCACATTTCTGCTGGAGGGGACGTGTGTTAGACCTGGCACAATTGGCGTGGGTCTCCCTTCCATTTTTCGCTGTTGTCTCCTCTGTTTTACTGGTGTTAGATGCTCTGGGCGCTGTGCCACTGCCATTCAGTGTCACAGCGCGAATGCTCCCCGTATAAATATGCCTATGTGAATTGGTATTTCCCTGATTGGCTTATTTGGTTTACCTGTTAGTCCCTAGTAGTGTGGCCTATGTGTGCCCAGGGCTGGTAAACCAAATGCTGCTGGTGGGCCTGCAGCACTGATGTGTGCCACCCACAGAAGCAGCTTGTAAAGTGTGTCTCAGACCTGCCACTGCAGTGTCTGTGTGCAGTCCAGAACTGCAATCTTGGCTGTGAAGTGCACTCACTTCCCAGCCCCTGAACCTTCCCTTGGCATCCTGTAAGTCACCCCTAAGGTAGGGTGCCTTGTATGTGTAAGGCAGGACATGCCTTGGTGTGTGTAGCATGTCCTGGTAGTGAATTATGCCCCATTTCGTTTTTCACTACTGTAAGGCTACCCGTTCCTCATAGGCTAGAATGGGCAGTTTGACTATTACATTCTATAGTCCTAACTGACCCCAGGAACATGGTAGAAAAACGAATTTAGTATGCCTGAGATCAGAATATTAAAATACATCTTTTAGTGAAGTTTATTTTTATATTCTGTGTTTGAAAATACCACTTTTAGAAAGTAGGTATTTTCTTGCCTAAGCCTTCCAGTGTGCTCTGCCGTTATGTGTATTGGCTGTCTGGTTTTAGAGGGGCAGGACAGGCTGAGTCAGACCTGGGTTGAATAGAGAGATCTGCATTTAGAGTGTGGGGAGGGGTGGCTCCTTGACCTGAATAGGGCTGTGAATGGCAAGGTGAATGCTGGCTCCACCTCCCACTGTGTGTCTGCTAGCAGACCCCTCTTTCTGAAAGGAAGGATGCAGCCTGGTAAACAAAGTGCTCCAGGCCTGAGCAGAACTGGTTCTGGCTAGGTTCAGTGACTGGTAGCTTCAAGGATCAAAGGCTTTTGGGGTATAAATATCTGTGCTCAAGCCCCTACATTTTTGTATTGCTTTTGGATCTGGAGAGGAAACTCTGTCCGTGCCACTGGAGGAATCTGCAGGAAGTGACTGTCCCTGTGCTGTGTGTTGTTTCTTGCACTGGCCTGCAGCAGTGACCACTGGACCTTGAAGAAGAGGAAAAGGAACTCTTGAGAGAACTTTTATTTTTGTTACAGCAATTACCCAAGGGCTAGGAAAAGAGCTAGCCTCCTGCTGGAGTCTCAGGCACATCAGACTCCACCACCAACCTCCTGCTTCCTCCCTGCGAGGACTGCTATCTGCTGAGGAGGCTCCTGTGAGTTCCAGGGCCTCTAGTTTGCATCAGAGAAAAGAGGGTGAGAAATCGACGCTAACGCATCTTTGCGGGCCGCTGCAGTCGAGAGCGCTGGGAAAATCATCGCGCTACTGCCGCCGAGGGCCCGCAACACGAAACCATCGCTGACGCCCCTTTGCGAGCCGCTGCAGCCGAGACGCGCTGGAAAGATCATTGCGCTGCTGTCGCCGCGCACTCGCAACCCTTAAAGAAATCCTCGCTTCGAGACATCGCAGTGCGGACACCGTGCGTCCGCCACTTTGATCGCATCGCACCGAATTTCGTCGCTCCCTCGCGGAGCGTCTTGTCTTCGCATCGCAACACGATCGCACAGCGCAACAGGATCACCGCATCGACTTCTCCCACGCGGCAAGAAAGTCATCGCATCGGCGGTCCAGCGTGCAGAAGTTTGTTGCATCGTCTCCGCACGCATCCCGCAGATCGGTGCATCATCCTCCCTTGCGGCAAGGATTTCAACGCATCTCCGGCCTCGCGTGCAGAGAATCATCGCTACAGCTTATTTGGGACACTTTGTTGGTTTTGCTACTAAACCCAGGTACTTTGTGAAAGAAAGGGTCGCAGAGACCACTGCTTTGAACTGGAACCTTATTTTTGCAATCTTTGAACTATTTTTGACAGCCCTTCAACAGCTATCCTATTTTTGACAGTATTGTGGCTTTTACAGTTATTGGTCTTGTGATAAATCTGCCTTTATATAAAGATACTTATTTTTTATAATAACTACTTGTGTGGTGTCCCTTTGTAGTATTCCTCACTGCGTTACTGTGTATGATCATAAATGCTTCACACCCTGCCTCTGAGATAAGCCTACCTGCTCGTGCTACGTTACCACAGGGTTGAGCAGGGGTATTAAAGAGGGTAGCCCTCTCACTCTGACTTAGGAAGAAGGGTCCCTACTTGGACAGTGGCCAGCCATTGCCAACTAGAGACCCCCATTTCTAACAGGTAACATATATGTTTACGTATGCCCTCAGGTATTTGTGTGACCTAATATTATTAACGTAATGTATTGCACTTGAACAGATACAAAAAGTGCATTGACTGTGTCATCTTACATTGTGTGCATATTAATGTTTTCTTTACAGTAAAATCGAATTGAAATTCTTACAGATATATGCATTTGTATGGTTTGAATAATATTGTTAATTCATATATATTCATGTACTCATTTGAAACATTATACATCTATATTATAACCGTATATGTATCTGTGATCATGCATTTAAACATGTATTGGGATGCTTGCCACACTAACTTGACCAAGGGCCTTCGGCATTTGGATTTCTTAATCTTTAACCTTCAAAGTGAACATTTGCT
This sequence comes from Calotriton arnoldi, assembly GCA_963921515.1. Lineage (NCBI taxonomy): Eukaryota > Metazoa > Chordata > Amphibia > Caudata > Salamandridae > Calotriton > Calotriton arnoldi. The sequence goes on along the minus strand of CAWUFW010019738.1, from coordinate 18,734 downwards.
TTAGATGCAATGTTTTTCTCTCCTGCTGGTGCAGTTGTGTGATCTTTTGAATAGAAAAAGACACATTGTGTGAGAGAGATAGTAATGCTCGAAAGGAGTATCCTTTGGCAAGGACGAGAAGCCTTAATGAGCAGAGGGAGGAATACTGTTTGTATGGAATTGGGAGACGAGAGGAATCCAAGGACATTCTGATGTGTAGACCAAAGGAAAGGAGTTTGAAGTTTAGTTGCAAAGTTTTACTGTTTGAAGGTGGAAAATAATGATACATGGGATTCTCGAAGGTTCCTTTGTGGGTTTAATTGATGATCACACTTCAGCCTTATTCAGATTCCTTTTAGACTTTGAGAGGTACAGACCACATGCGACATCTCTGTTGTGTGACTTCATGCTATACAATATTTTTCCTTAAGAGAACTTCTACAGAGGTTCTGCTATGCTGACACCTTTCTGCTTTAATGGATTCAATTATTGTTTCCCCATCCTGCACCATTTAGGGTAGGTTTAGGTCAGGAGATTTAGATTATCCTCATGCATAGCAGGAAAGAGGACTGCAAATTGTATACAGATCATCAGATACTCTTTTTAATATTTTCCTTTGTGATCACCAAATTTTTTGTATGTTTCATGTTGCTGAGGCTAAACTTTATTTGTCGTTTTGTCCTGCCTTTAGTAATCCTGTATTGTTAAAATATATTCCTGAGACATGTGTATATCAGTCTAGCGCTGAATTTGTAATAAATCCTTACTAAATTACATCTATTGACTCTGAGCTTTACTGTGTGGCCAGATGGGTTACACTGTAATTGTTCAATTGTAATTGATTCTAACTCCTTTTTTTCATCAGACATCTAGCAAGTTCCATTGCAGGGAGCTAGGAAAAAGGGCCCCAAAATCTATGTGCTATCAGATGTTTTAGCCCATTGCAGATGCACAGTGATTCTGCCGTGTGACCAGAGTCACCTGCCCCATCAGCTACAACCATGTGCTATGAAGTGGTTGGTGCAGCATACATGTGACTCACTCCAGCAGAAACAGAATGATGCTTACCTGACTGATAAAGAGTGGATTCACAAATTGTATTAAGTATAAGAGAAAGGACAATCCTTCTGCATTCACCAGGACCATCTATAATACAATGTTGCCTGTTTCCATTGAATTATTATTTTCGGACCCAGCAATTATTAACTCTTCTTTGGCTTCAACTGGGCAAACAGTCCCAAGACCTGTGTGCTCTACATAAATCAATGCTTGCCTTTGTCCCCTCAGCACAGCTCTGAGGGCTGCAGGCCTTTCACAGACTTTGCCAACCAACTAGGATATATACTTACTTTAATACAAAAAAAACTAGAAATTCACTGGAAAAAAAACAAAGGTTAAAGCGCATTATAGTTAGGTACCATAATAAGATATTAACTTACATTAAAAAACCCCAGAAAGGCACTGAAAAAACAAAGATTAAAGTGACTTTATAGTTAAGTGTTGAAACAATACGAAAAATAATGTTTAAAAATAAAAAAGGGGGCATGGCCAAGACGGCGAGAGGGTACGATGTGTTTCTTTCGTCTCCCCACTCCCTGACGCCCGGCGCGGCCACAGCCCGTACCTAGCCAGTTTAGGAGGTCTGATGCCAACCTTGGCGCCGAAGCCAATTGTTGGAGCTTGCAACAGAGCCTGCTCGCCACCTAACGCGATCTATAGGCAGCGATGAGAGACAGGCCTGGACTTACATAATGGCGGCCGGGGCCAAGGGGTCTCTCTTAGACACAAGGAGAGAACTGCGTGCAATACACAAAACGCAAGACACAGGACCCATTGCCCAACGAAGGAGTCGTCTCACCCCCAAGAAAGCTACTGGGGCACAGCTGAGCTCACAGGGTCCCCAGATTGGGCAAACACAAGGTGAGCGGAGAGCGGGGGCAGCGGCCCCAACCAGGAGCAGAGAAGCAGTGCCAGACACCTCCGACACTGCGCACTGCGAGGGCGCAGCCTGGAGCTCTGCCCGGCATGGGACCAGCGACAACCCCTCGCCAGAAACAAAGTAGGAGGGCCCGGAGATCTGTGATTAGCCTGTGTTGTGGGGCCCATAGGGCCCGTGAGGCCCAGTGATACCACCAGCGGAGGGCGCCGGAACGGGAGTGGACCCCGGGGTAGTGCATCCCACTGATACTGCAGGATGCCGAGCCAACTGGTTGGGTTCCCCCACGGACGATGAAGTCGAGACCCAGGACCGGGCCTCGAGACCTAGAGGAAGCAAGGCGCCTGATAGAAACTGAACTGGGGGGAAGGCGCACGGGCAGAGTTCCTGACCCAGCGACAGGAAGAGCATGGGCACTGTGAATCCCCCCCCAATTGCACCAGAGTCAACCCATTGAGGAGAAAGTCGGTGGATCACCGCTGATATTCCACGAGCCTGTTTCGCTGGAGCTTTGAGACTAGGCCTCACAGCTGATAATAGAGGAGGGAACAAGCTATAGGGCCCGTGGCGGCCCCCAGAAGCGGAGGGACACAAAGGAGATAAACACAGTTGGACGCCCCCCCATATCAGCAACCTTTGGTGGTACAACACGTTTTGAGGCACATCAAGGACCTTCTGTAGAGCCAACGCATACAGGAGCCAACCAGCGCGATTCATGACAAGAGAGCAGCCTCCCTGGAAGTAGCTGAGCAGCTGATACAGGTAGAGGGGGGCTAGAGATTGGTGCCGAGAGTGAGCGGTGCCCAGGTGTTGCACCGGAAGATAGCCCTTGAGTGCGACGAGAGGCCAAGGGGGGCTGCAGGTCATGGGCTGACCACCTCCCCAACGCTGTATAAAGGAGCAGCAAACCAGAGGCCCGCCTCACGAGCCCTTCAGGGCTGGCACATCCTAGGCCACCAACGATTCCTATCAGCAATGCAGAGATATACCAGGAGGCAGATTCTCACCAGTGCGACTGGGATCGGCTTGCAGACAGGAACAAGTTATGTCCCGAACTATGACATCTGCATGGGGAAAAAAGATCGGACCCTGAAAGACATGTTGACTAAACTCCCATCTGGGCCTGGGGGTGATAAACAGGTAACACCTGGCACAAACCAAAGTCAAGACACAGAGGGAGCTGAGGAGCCAGACTATGCTAATTCTTGGAGGCACTGTTTTCTACACTGCGCGAAGATCTGCAAACCCTCAGAGGGGAGCTATCCATCAATATCAAGGAGATCCACCATGATGTCCTGCTTAGGACGAAACAAAAAATCTACTATAACGCCATAGCTCACGCTAAAAGTCTTTACTATTCGGCTCGTATCGACTTAGCCAGGAATAACACCAAGGAACTCTTTTCCATTGTTCAGAGCTTTATGGCGCACAAAGCCCAATTGTGTCCACTCCCTTCCTCTAATGCCTGGTGTGACAATCTTTCAAGTTTTTTTATAGGAAAGATTCACACGATTCAGGCTTCATTTAGTCCCTGTAAAGAGGACACCATTGCGCCCTTGACTTCAGGGGCCGTACCTCTTCCTGACTGGAGATCTCTGCCTGCCTTTGGTTCCATCGACCTGCATAGCTCACTCAGAAATTTGAAGAGTTTGAAATCTGACTCTCCCTCAGACCCATGCGCTGCCAGACTTTTGGCCAACGTTGCTGAGACTGTCAATCCGGAAGTCAATAGACTCGTTAACATGTCTCTTCAGGAGGCCTATGTCCCGGCAGCCTGGAAGCAGGCAAAAATTCTTCCCTTATTAAAAAAGCCATCGCTTGACCCCACGAGCCCTGGAAGCTATCGTCCCATCTCTCTTTTGCCCAGTGTGGCAAAGGTATGTGAAAAAGTGGTTGCTAAACAGCTGACTGAATACATTGAAAATGGGGGCCTATTGCATCCAGCCAAGTCAGGGTTTAGGGCTTCGTATAGTACTGAGGCAGCGCTGGTGGAAGTGGTGGAGGCCATCCGAGACTGTTTGGATGCTGGCGGGAGGGCAGCGCTGGTTTTGCTTGACCTCTCTGCAGCATTCGATACCGTCCCTCATTCGCTGCTGCTTTCCCGACTTGGGGAGATTGGCATTTCTGGCACTGCTTGGGGCTGGCTTAAATCCTTTTTGGAAGGCCGGTCGCAACAGGTATGGCTTCCCCCTTCCTCGTCCTTACCTCAGTGGGTGTCTACGGGGGTCCCACAGGGGTCCTCCTTGAGCCCCCTCCTCTTTAACATTTATGTCACTCCCTTGGTCCAATTGGCGGAGGACCTGGGGGCTAAAATCATTGCTTATGCGGACGACACCCAGCTCTTGATCACTTGGGGGAAAATGAGTGCTCCACCACCTCTGCTAAGAACTGTCTGATCAAAGTCTTTAAGTGGTTGGCCTCTGCACAACTCAAATGCAATGAGGAGAGATCCGAAATCCTCCTGTATGGAAAGTTCCCTCCTATGTTTCGAGAAACACTCTGGCCATCTGATTTCGCTATGCCAGCCTCAACGGGGCAACCCGCCAAAAACCTTGGGGTTTGGTTTGAAGAGAATCTTACGTTCACCACCCAGATCAAGAAGCTAGCTGGGAACTGCTTCGGGCTTCTCAAAAGCCTGCGGAAATTCCTTCCACTTCTTCCTAGGGCCGCTAAAGAAACAGTCATCCGAGCCCTGATTTTATCCCGCTTGGATTATGCCAATGCCTTGTATGTTGGCATCCCTGGATACCTGCTCAAGAAACTGCAGGTTGTTCAGAATGCGGCAACCAGGCTCCTCCTTAATGTCCCCGTCAGATGCAGTGTGAGACAGCATCTGCGAGCCCTTCACTGGCTGCCCATTGCTGAACGGGTTAAATTCAAGTCTTTAGTTATAGCTCACCATGCTTTGCACGCCTTAGGCCCACCCTATTTACAAAAGCGTTTTTCTTTTTATACACCTACTAGACATCTGCGCTCCTCCGCACAACTCTTGGCTCTTGTGCCTCGCTTCCGGAGGCAAAGGTTGGGGGGCAGCTCCCTTGCCTTGAAAGCGGTCCTAGCCTGGAATTTGCTGCCGGTTGCTCTACGGAGCATTCAGGGCCCCACTCTGTTTAAGAGAAGTCTTAAAACATTTCTCTTTGTTTAAATTTGATCTCTGCACTCCTCTAAGGTTCACGCCAAGACACTCCTCGGACTATTCGTGCGTGCTATAAATAAAAATAACATAACATGTAGACTCAATAGGGGAACGGGTTGCAGCTCTCAAAGACCAGGAACACACCAGAGATGAGGAAGTGGAGCAACTGCAACAGGAGGTGATCCACTTGCGAGAACAACAGACAGACGTTCAAGCTCTACCTGAAGACCTTGAGAGCCGGTCTCGGCGCAATAATATTCGCATTAAGAGCGTGCCGCCTCAGGCAGAGGGTTCTGACATGAATGTCTATCTGAGAGACCTCTTTAGACATATCCTGGAGGCCCCCCAGAAACTGAGATAAAACTTGACCACGCACACAGAGTGGGCCTTCCGTGGTGAATTTCGCCCCCGCCTGCCATCTTGGCCTACCTCCCAGACTTCCAACTGAAAGAACAAATCCTACGCAAGGCTCGAGAGAGACAGCCTCTGTCGTTCCGAGAGCACTCTCTATCTCTCTTCCAAGATTTAGCCATGATCACCTTGCAGAAAAGGAGGGCCACATCCCACTTACTGAATATGGGCATTGCATATTCTTGGAGCTACCCCTTTTGACTTATCTTCCATTTGGAGGGCAAACCTCATCAACTGAGATCACTCAAAGAGACTTGTCGCATCCCTGTAATTGAAGATTTCCTGGCCGAGGACTCCGAGAGAGGAGAACCAGGGGCCCCGCGAGGTAGGCACCAGCGCGAATGGAGGTGACACTCACCCAAGAGTAGTGTGAAGCTGTACCCTGCTACAATAGCAATGGAACGCAAGGCAGTCCTGGTGTCGCTGTCTGGTGAGCGGCAAGACAGATACAAAATGTGAGGCCCCTGGGTGGACATTGAGGGGCCGATTCCGATCTCGGCCGGTAGGGCACCGAATCAGATTCGGCTTAACCGGATCCGATTCGGAGCCCTCTTTCCCGACCGATTCGTACGTGCGTCCGGCCGAGCGAGTACGATGCGAGCGCCCGCGAAATCGCCGACCGACTTGTTCGCAGGTCCGAAGCGCTCCGACAGACTCGCACGGACACGACTCGCACCGCGCAATGGAGACGTTCCCCGGCCGGGCAAGTACGATGCGCACCTCGAGCAGTCCGACCGACTCGCGCCGTCCGGCTCGAAAGAGCAGTCGGAGCCGGACTTTGGGGGTCCGTGTCGGACCCCCCTGTACGCGTAGCCACGCGAGTCGCACACAGGGGGGATCCATGGGTCCCCCCTACATGTGCATGTATGCCGCGAGTCGCATCGAGGCGTACCCGCTGTAGGGGGCGCCCTTGTTCGCCTCGCACCCATTGAGTCAATGGGAGCCCGCGTACACGTTGTACGTCCGGCTCCCATTGACTTCAATGGGAGTCCGACCGACTCGAGTCCGATTGCATGCGTGCGCATCGTACTCGTTCGATCAGACTGCCAGAGTCCGATTCGGTTGGAAATCTCTCCGGGTCCGGCTCGGTCGTAGTGATTTCCGGCCTGAATCGGAATTGGCCCCTGAGTCTTCACACCAGGCTAGGCTGGCGGTGGGTGGAGTTTTCGGGAGGGAGGAGGGAAATAAATGCTACACCATGCATCGAACAACTCTTATTCCTGGGTACTCGTGGACTCGATCTGCTAGACCTGGCCTTAAATTGTCTGTTTCATGTTATAGTTCATGTTTGCTTCAAATTTTTTTGGTGACCAGTACTCATCCTAGAGGACTACGAGGAAAGGAGCAGATGCAACTAAGTGGGAGACCGGGAAGGGGGAAGCCGGGACGGGAACAGGGCAATCAGATTGGTGGTCACAGAATGATACCCCCACATAGATCAGACATGGCATCACACACACTTAAGGTTATATCGCTCACCATGATGGGTCTCAACAACCCTACCAAGATGCGACCAATAATTTCCTACCACGGTTGCGGACATATGCCTTCTTCAGGAAACTCACCTCCTGAGCAGGGATTGGCACAGTCTCAGATCCTGAGCTTTTCCCCACCAACTTTTTTCCTCTTCCACTTCCAAAAAAGCAGGAGTAGCAATTCTTATCGCTAGAACATTCAGGGGCGAGATGGGCTCTAGGGTTACTGAGGTGAAAAGTAGTCTACGCGGCGCAGGGAGAGACGACTGGTCGGAGACAGCTCACCTTGATGAACGTGTGACTATAGGGAGCTGTTCTCGCTACCCCGCCAGTTCAAGCACTGTTCTTAATGAAACTCGGAATTTCACTGGGAGTAAGTTACTCTACCGCTAGACCTGAGCATTTACTTATATTGAGCCTACGCTCTACTCCACAAGTAAGGAGGCAGGGTGAGTGGCTAAGGGATTTACTTTTCATAGTCCTGATGAAAGCCGGGGGCATTGCATTAGCCGTCTGAAACATGTCTACAGTTTGCAGATTGGAGGGGTACGGGGTTCATTAAAGCCCACCATACCACCTTCCACTGGTCGCTGATTGACCTTTTTATTCTGACCAGGGAGTCCATCATTAAAGGGTTTGCTCGGAAATCCCTCGGTCAGTTTTAATTACTTCCCCTGCACCCTTCTTTTTGATCCTGCACTGTTTCTCTATTTTGTTTGTTGTGTCTCCCCCTCCCTAGTGCTCCACCTCCAGCGTTGGCTTGCGCGGAGGTGTGTTAGCAGCCCTATGATGAAGCATGCCATAGATTTCTGTGGGTGAGGGCAGTATTAAAAACTTGAATGTTTCTTTCCTCCACATCATAGCGACATAACTTGCGCAGCCCCTTTTCTATGTGTGTGTAAAGTTGTATTTTAGGAGGTCGGAATGGGGCGTTTCCTCCTACCCCTTATCTACTGTATGTGTTAAGTGAAAAGTAGTCTCCTGGTACATGCAGTACACATTGGGGGCCAATTCTTATTGGTGGGCTCCATATACACTCCCATCACGGGCCGGATCACTGACAAAATATCGAAGGTCAAAAAATCGACCTACAAAAATATCGGAGCAAGAATATTGATGTCAAGAATATCGATATCCTATCTACAACATGGTAAGTACAAAAATATCGGGAAAAAATATCGATGTCAAAAATATCGTTATTAAAAATATCGTTTTTTTTTGTTAAAAAAATATGTAAAATAAACTAAATAATACTTATAAATAAAATAAACATAGTTAAAAATATTTTATAATGTTTAAAATTAATAAGTAATATATATAATTTAATAAAACATTAATTAAACATATACATATAATATATAATATATATACTTACTTATTAATCAGTTGTAATAATTATTTTAATAAATTATAAATTGTTAAAAATATTATAAATTACAAATACATCTATACACATAAAACAATAACATAAATAAAAAATAAATAATTATGGGGCCCATTACGATACCCGGCGTAAAAAAATCCGCCAGGCATGGAAGCGGCAAAAATCCGCCCGCACACACCGTCTGAACACCGACCACGCCATTACGATTACACAAACCGAAAACCGCCATCGGCGGAAAAATCACACAAGATACCGCCCGCCATCGTCCGAGTCGGAGTCAAACCGCCCGCCACGGACGGAAACACGCACGACAACACAAAACCGCCCGCCCTCACGGCCGACACACCGCACGTGAGATTACGATCGCACCGCCATGAGCGCGGGAAAACTACAAATATACCGCCCGCCAGCGCAAACAACGCCGATGAGAATCGACACGGCAGAAGCCATGGCGCCCACGTCCCTGCACAGAAACCATCCGCTGACAAAAACAATCGCACACAACATGGCCAACAAGTCCACACAGCAAGGCACGCACAAATACACAAGCACAGTACACATCCCGAAAACACCCCCCCTGGACAAACAAAAACTACAAAGGCCAGAACCCCAGACACAACACACCTGAAAACAACAGACCATGAGGACACACCCACATAGGTAAGTACAAAAGCAGCACTCCCACAGACCACAACCCCTTGCAACATTGCAAACTAGAGAGGAGAGGAGAGGACACAGTGACACAGCAAGGACAGCAGCACACCACAGAAACGCACACATCACAACCACCACCACCACCACCACCACCAAACACCGGCACCACAAACCCCCTGCACATTACACAACACACACCGCACCAGCACCACAAACACCATGGCACCACAAAGAATGCCCAAGTTCACGCCCATGGAGCTGACGGTCATGGTCGACGAGATCATCAAGGTGCACCCACAAATCTATGGGAACCTGGTCCAGCACACACCACTAGCCACCAGAAAGAGAATGTGGAACCGGATCGTAGACCAGGTCAATGCAGTCGGGACCTTGCCCAGGAACAGAGTCGAAATAAACAAACGGTGGAATGAGGTCAAGAGCCTGGTCAAGAAGAAGGAGAGCAAGAACAGAGAGCTGGCTGCCGTCACTGGCGGAGGGAATCCCGCGCTCTTCAAGACCTTCAAAGCGTGGGAGGAGAAGGTGCGAGTCATCATACATCCCGAGATCCTCGCCGGATTAGCAGGGGGAGTGGAGGCTGGTAAGTACAAACTAATGTATACCAGCACACCGCTATGTACTCACATGCACTACCACCATGCCACAGCTCCCAGGGACAAACACCCCCATGTCCAGCACACAATACACAACACATCACACACACATGCAACAGACACCACCACACACAGCCCAAACCGAACAACTGTAAGATGCGTGGGGACATGTGTACACTCAGCCAGCCACGTAACCACCAACAGGTCCCCAAATATGCCAGAAGCGCCACAACGAGCACCCACCACACCCATGTGTCCGCCATAGCTGCACTAACCGACAAGTAACAGGTAAGTGGCAGGAACACAAAGTGCAGTGGGTGGGAGGGTGGACAGCCCAAGTACAAAACACACCAGGCCCCTAGTCCCACAGCACAGCAAGGAGGAGCATCCCCCACACCCCACAGCCACGTGTCAGCCACCGCAGTGCACAACGACAGCCGAAAGGTAGACATCACGGTCCACAGCAATCGGTGTCAGTGGGTGTCCAGCCACCACCACGACCCACAACACCCCCCACCCCCACAGACCTGCAACATGGAGCACCCCCGCTTAGAACCATGTGGCATCCAGTACAGTGCACGCACAAACAACCTGCAGGTGGGAAACTGGACAGGGCTGGATTACTGGAGGCATGAGGACCGTAACACGACCAACACATGGGACATGTCACGTAGCAGACGAACACGCAGCACCGCCCACCGTCACGAACAAGTGAACAATGTGCACACGGACATGAACCACAGACTCACACCCCACATGACCCATCACAAACACAGCAACACCCAAGGAGCCACGTCTGCATGCACAAGCCACACTGAATATAGTACCACACGGCAGCCACTGTGCAACCCATCACACACAACCGAAACACCATTGAAGTCCTGTCCATGTAGCCCCTACTGCCTGTCAACCACACACCCCACAACTACGCCTATGTAAGACAAACAACACTAGACGCAACAGAGCGGAACAACATAAATGCACACGAACACCACTGAACCCATCAAACACACAGACACACCATGCACATACAACATACCATCCATCCCATCCGTCAGCCCCAGTCTCATGAAAGGCATGTCATCCGCACAGCTGCCACACATACAGCAGTCACGCTAAGATACAAGCCCATGACCAACCATGTGCCAGAAGTCAATGAAGCGCACGACACACTGTGAGCAACAACACACAACATGGGCCACCCCCCCGAGCACTGCAGTGATGCACATGGCACAGGGCAGCACGCACACCAAGGAGATGGGACAACTGCAATACGTTGGCTGGCACACAACCATCACTCACTCATAACGATGCGTCCAATGCCATGTCCAGTAATCACAACAGACAGCAAATATGCAGGCCATGTCAAGCATGCACACACCTCAAACCATGCACTGTCATGCTGCCACAACACATGTCACGTTCGGCACCCATGGCTCACAGCATGTACCCCAAAAGCATATTCCATCCCAAATGCGAATCTGGGGCATGGCCCCCATGTTGCCATATGCGTTCCTAAGCGTCCCATCTGAACACCAAAAGCAAAGTACAAACCAGACCCAGGATGGGCCAGGAGCCCGCATACACCAGAGTCACAATAAGTAGGGGCACAGCAACACACCCATCGGCATGGCCAATCCGTCCCATGCCACATGTGCACAGCACACAGTCCCATTGTCAAGCACACACAACTACAAATGCTACAGCCACACACACGCCTCCGGGAAACCCATGTACGAGATTGCACGAACTGTTAATGTCAGACGACAAATACATACTTCGCCAGGTGCAACACAATAACAAATCTCATTCTCTCCACAGGTGACGAACTGCTGGATGCTGGGGATGGAGACAGCAGCCAGCACAGCCAGCCTACAAGCCCCCAACGAGGACACACAGATGTGGAGGATCTGTCCTCCTCTTCGGACACGGACCACCAAGCAGGCCCATCTGGTGTGGCAGGGCCCAGCCGCTCCCCAGGACCCCTTCTACCCACCAACCCATCATCCAGGGCTGCTGAACATTCCCAGCCCCCTGCTGCCACTGTCGTTGCGGCCACACCCACGGTCATTGCGGCCACACCCACGGTCATTGCGGCCACTACCATTGCCGCAACCGCCACCATCGCCGCACCGACCACCACCGCCGCCACCACCACCACGTCTTCGCTGGCACCAGCCCCAGCGCAGGTGGTGGCCCGGCCGACTGGATCCATCCTGGGAGCCACAGCGAGGACCGTGGTGAGCAATGTGGCTAGTGGGCAGGCCGGTGGCAGCAGTACTGGTAGGAGGAGCAGGGTCAGGGAAACGCAAGTCTCCCCTGGGAGCCATGCCCTGCCTCAAATGGCCAGAGTCCTTGGGGCCTATGAAGAGGCCCAAGAACAATGGGTCAGGTCTGCTTCAGACACGCGGGAGGTGCTGGGGGTGCTGAGGTCCATGGACGCCCGTATGGGCCAACTCGTGGACCTCATGGGCCAGCTGGTGGTGGCGGTGAGGTCACAGCCAGGGACAGCAGCTCCCCCTCCGCCACCACCTGCCGGGGCGCAGGGTCGAGCAGCAGTGTCCAGTTCCCCTGCGTCCACAGCCAGTGAGCACACCTCAACCACCAGCATGTCGCAAGCAGGCACCCCCTCGCAAACGTGGAAGGGGCCGTCCGAAGTGGAAACAGATCTCCCGGGAGGACTTCGCACGCTCCAGACGCAAGTGAGGCAGCCAGCCAGCCTTCCTTGACCACCCACTGCATTGACTTGGACTACGATCCCACTCCACACAGCCATCTGGATGGCATGTGTGTGTTGGACTATGGACATAGAACCAGTGGGTACACCCTGAGCATCACGCAGCCATGACCGACAGCTCATTGTCACTGCACGCACCACTTATGTCATCACCTTACACACAATCACATGTCACAGTTTGAAATAAATGCACCTCTTACACAAACTGCTGTTTGTGCCCTGTGTTTTATTTGTACGGAATACAACGGCCACCTTGGGCGAAAAGGCACCTGATGCGTGGCATGGCAATGGAACCGGAGGGCCTGTAGGGACCTAGGGGTGGGAGACAGAACAGGAGCACATTCAATGAGTGTGTCACACACCCATCACACAGTACATGTCAACAACTACAAGCAATGTACACACATCGCACAGAGCAATAGGGCACAATGCCACAGCCACCAACAGTGGCATACTACCCTGGCCATGGAGCGTTGACACACAGCACGCAGTGAACAAACGGCCACCCTGACACAGCACACACACACCTGCACAGACACAGCCACATCAGCCGTCGTACATGGACACTCACCGTCAAGTGAAGTAGTGGGCGATGAGCTGCTGCCGCACATTACCAGCTTCCTCCTCTCCGCTGTCCTCCTCACTCGAGCTGTCCTGGTCTGCGGGCTGGGGCCCTGGTTGATCTCCGTCATCCACGATGAGGGGGATCTGCTTCCGAATGGCCAGATTGTGCAGCATGCAGCACGCCACCACTATCTGGCACACCTTCTGTGGGGAGTACGCCAGCGCACCCTCGGTGCGGTCCAGGCACCTGAACCTGGACTTGAGGAGGCCAAAGGTACGCTCGACCACACGTCTGGTCCTCCCATGTGCCTCATTGTAGCGATCGTCTGCTGGGGTGCGAGGATTCCTCAATGGACTGAGCAGCCATGCCCCATTCGGGTACGCAGAGTCACCTGGGTGTGAGGGACACAGAGAACCGTTGCTATTCCAACTGGACAGGGGACAGCATCGCACAACCAGCACGCTACACCACTCCACATACTCACCGACAATACAGCCACGATCCTGTTGCAGATTGGACATCAGTCGTGGCAAGATGCTGTTGCGCATTATGTGTGCGTCATGGGCCGAGCCTGGGAACTTTGCACACACGTGGGTGATCACCATGTCCGCAAGGCACACCACTTGCACATTCAGGGAGTGCGTGTGCTTCCTGTTGCGGTACAGGTGCTCAGTGGCCTGTGGTGGAACAAGGCCAACATGTGTGCAGTCAATGGCTCCAACGACGTGTGGGATTCTGCCAAGGGCATAGAATGCACCCTTCACTGCCGCCAATTCACGAGCCCTGGGGAAGCGGATGTACCTGTTTCGGCACAGCATCATGGCTGCCAGTACATCCCTCAGCACCTTGCTGAACATGGGCTGGGACATCCCTCCTCCACTGCCCACTGTGTGCTGGAATGACCCAGTGGCGAAGAAATGCATGGCGGCCATCACCTTAGCCGTGGGGGTGACAGCTGTCGGATACACCCTGCGGGGACGGAGATGGGGTTCCAACATGGCACACAGTCGATGCAGGGTTGGCCTGTCCAGCCGAAACTTCCTAATGACCTCTGTATCGTCCATGTCCGCCAGCAATTGGTATGGGCGGTCAATGTTCGGTCTCCGCCTAGGGAAAATGGCAGTGGACACATGTCAAAGCAACACAACACATAGCAATTTCGCATACACATCACTGACATGACTGAGCAAGCACATGAGCCACAGCCCAGCTGTCAAGCTGGGACGGCACGGCCACAATACACTTACACAGGTCTCCCAACAATGGCAATGGCTAGTGATACAAACCACTGCCATGTGCATGCACATGGGGATCTAGGCCCCAATGACTTGCGGGGCGTGCTGATGGGGACTGACTGCATATTCGTCAAGCAGCAACGCCACGGCAACATGAATGTCTGCTGAGCATGGAACTGCTTCCGAGGCTGGATGAGTATGGCACACGACGACGACGATGTGGGCACAGGCTGAGCGGCCAAAACAAGTGGGACCTGTGGCACGAGGGGATATGAGACAGTAGTAGGTGTCAGCACTGCACCCTATATACAGCACTGTACGGATCACACCTCCCGAAACATTGACAGGTGTCCACATTGACAGCCCCATGCCAAGACGGCTGTGTGCTTGCAGTCACACGTCACAGGTGAGAGGTTACATTGCACATGCCAGGTGGCAGACGTACATAGTGGGAGCTGGCATGTGTGTGCATGTGTCTCCTGTTCAGGATCCACCAGATGGGCGCTGACTCTGTACTGAGCATTGGACACAGCATGTTCCGTGGAAGGCTTGTGTGTGTGGGATGGTGGCACTGGATGTGCCTCCGTTGGGTGGGGGGCCATGCACAGGGCGGGTACGTCGATGATTGCGCATTGTTGGTCACGGTGGGTGCACCCACTCAGATGTGTTGCCCTGTGTTCAATTCCTATGTCCGCATGATGATGGACTGTAGATGTGGGCAGACTACACATTGGTCGATGTGCTGTCTATATGCATGTGCCTTCACACCAGGCACAGCTGCCCCTGCACATGTGACCCCTGCTGGACTCGCTGCTGGGTCTGTGGAGCTGATGCACCTTCTGTGCGTGGGGCGGACAGCTCTCCTCACTTCCCTCATTGCGCATGTCATGACTTTGCCGCAGGTGACATGGATCATGGAGGGCCCACATGTACGCGTGGGTAGGCTACACATGATTGTTCACTGGTCGCCACCCCCAGTCAGTGTTTCGAATGGGAAGGTTGTCATGCGGGTGGTATATTCGATGTGGCGGATGGGCGGGCCTAGGTGCGGGCTTACATTCCGGACATGGGGGGTAGTTGGATTGGCGACTAGTTGCAGTACACACGGGACACGTCTCTTCCTTTCCACATCTGGGTCATCCCTTGTACTCACTGACAGTGATACAGTCATCTTCGCCCCAGCCCTCATGTCCTCCCCTCGCTCCCCCAATATGCATGTGCACCTGCGAGGCTAGCGCTTGCACAGGCAGCCCCAAGCTCGCACCAGAGAGGGCAAGGAGTGTATGTGTGGGTCCAGTTGCACGAGTGGGCTGTCTCAGGGTATGATGTGTTGCGGGCCGCCGTCCACCTGCGTGGTGCCCCAAATGGAGACCCGGCCTGCATGGACTATGCATCACAGTCTTCGCCTTCCGGATCCGCCACCTGCGACACCCAGTGGCTGTGGCTGCCCTTGCGGCCATGCTGCGTCCGTCTGTGACTGATGGCCCACACATTCACTCTTTGGCCTCTCTGGGGAGGGCTCGGGGGTGGTGGCGCACGCGCTTGCACTTAGTCGCAATGGCATGTGGCGTGGTTGGTATAATGGGCAATGGATGGGATGGTGCGAGCCACCTCCCGTGACGGCAGTGCTGCTCGTGCTGTGGTGCGTCCCCTACACTTCCATTTGACTTGTGCCATGCTAGACGTTGAGGTTCTATTGCCTGCGTGATATGACCAGGAGGAGCGCGAGGAGACCTCTCACACACCATGCTCCACTGCCATCCCGTGCCCTGTATCGCCTGTGCGGATTGACTATGTTGGGGTTACACCTGGTCGACTGGGGCTGTGTGTGCCTTGTCAAGGGGCATGGCGGGCGCACAACAGGATCCAGCTTGTCCACAGAGGGTGGGCTGAGGTGCGCCTGGTACCGCTTTGTACGTGTGCCCGGCTGCTGTGCACACACGTGTTCACTCCCCCCGACAGGTGTCCTCTCACAATGCCCAGGGAAGCGGTGGTGTACTGTTCATGACCCCTCCCGACACGGCGTGCTCCGACTTGGCATGTGCGCATCTACCCGTCACACCCACCCACCTGAGCACTGCGTCCATACGACTTCACACGACACATGTGTGTCTTCCACAGTTGTGCTACTCATTTGCGTTGACATCCAATACCAGTGGACTACATGGTCATGTCACGACTGCCGTGTACTTCACATACTCTCATCCTCTCTCATTCGTACTTGTGAAATGAGTCAGCGGAGACAGTTTTGGTTTCAAACATTATATTGAGTCTTCTGTCCTCTGTGATGCAGTATAGTGGACACTACTGGCAGCGGAATACATGTTGAGGATATACTGAGCATGATTGCAAATGGGATAGGGTGTGGGGTTACATGTGATTGGCTGTTGCATGTGGGATGTGGGCTTCAGAGTTACATCTGCTTGGCCAAGGCTGTGCTAATGTACATTTACGTATAGCTGCGGAGCTGCGGACTTTGACACAGACGGTATACATGTAGCCTTCCAGACCGCTTGGCATCATGGGCACAGTCCATCTCAGTTCCATGTGACAGGTTTGCTGCGGTTGTTCCTCATGCACGCGTGCATGTGAGATGACATCAGGGCATGTGCTTGCGTGCATGCAGCGGCGTGCCACTTGTTGTTGCAATGTGGTGGTTACTGGACATGTCACAGTCACTGGGGTCGTGTTGTTGTTGTATGCACTTGTCGTCCATGCAAAGGTCCTGGTATGGGATTCCCGGGGCGGGGGTGGGAGGGGTGCAGCACCCACAGACTCCAGGCGACCTATTCATGTCCACTGAGCGGTGTGTGTGTCCATGGGCGCTGGATCCATGTCGTGTCCTGGTTGTTTGTGCAGTTCCGTCCATGTGGGTGCGATACACAGACCCCATGCCACTGCCTCCCACGATGCATGCGGTGTTCCTGGATGTGATGGGGAACAGTGTGCATGTCCCGGTCATATCCGATGTCATGGCGATGTCGTTGATGGTGTGGTAACAGTTGCCGGTCGTTTGGTATGGCTGTTGTGGTGGTGACTGGCCAGTCCGTGCGGAAGCTAAGCATGGGTGCGGGGTTGGACATCATAGGTCAATCGGGGAACCTGCGTTGTGGTCCGACGAATTTACAGGTTGTCAGGTATGCGATGCCGTCCAGCAGGGCTTCCATGTCATTGGTGGTGTACATGTTTGCCAGCCAATGTAGCGGATGGTGGCTGTCAAGGTGTTGTTCGTAAGTTGTCCCTTGGAGGACCATGATGGGGCATGCTGGGTGACATTCGATGTAGCTGTTCTCGATGATCCGTCGTGTGGAGGCACAGTGGTCCCATTTCAGTGCGGGTGCGATGTTGGCCACATACGCCATGCCCCCATAGGCAGAGCAGGCCCTGTCGTGTGCGTCCAGAGGGAGGAGTAGTGGTAGCAGGTCCGCCTTTAGACATGCCGGGTTGGAGAGGCATATCTCCACGGGATGCTGGTAGGGACACCTCCGACAGTAGAAGACGGGCATGACGCAGCTGAACAATGTGATGCGGTAAGTCAGTCGGTAACTTACGTTCAGCAGGGACAGGAGATCGCATCCCAATATATGTATCAGGTTGGTTTTGTACAGCTTGAGCTGTCCGGCGTAGTTGGGTAGGTGTGTTGCGGTTGCCATTTCGCAGCGGTGCATTGTGGTGGCGTGCTCCGGCTGTGTGTGCAGTCTGCAATGTGCACGCTCCGAGGTTGCTGTGAGCTCTGTGTAGTCGTAGGGAGACAGGACTTGTGTTCTGTTGGCTTGTTTGGAGGACACGGGCCCTCATCCCACATGCTTCTCAGACAGTTCAAGGTCAGTGATGTGTGACTCCTTCCAATTAACTTGCATGTGGCCGACATGGGGGAGTGTTTTCTTCTTTCTTCCCCGTCCGTTGTGTGCTTCTGTGATATGCGCTATCTGCCCTGTGGTCGGTCTCCTCGGCATGCCTGTGTTGGTCTTTTTCTTGGACAATGGCTGTATTCACCGGCTTCTTTCATAGGGCTGTGGTTTCGGAGTTGGAATGGAAGGTCATTCAGTGCTGTCTGCTCTCCCTTGTGTGGGCGGCAGGCTGCCTTTCCGCTCTGCGTTGGGCCTTGTGTGTGAATGTTATTCTTGGGCCACCTGTTGTCGGTCCCCGGGCTCTTTGGTGTTCCGTTTTATATGTCTTGTTCATATGTGCAGGGTGGTATGGGTGTTTCAGTGTGGTACTGGCGTTCCTCTTCCCGAAGGGGCCCTGCTTCTCCTAGTTGGTGTTGCCGCCGCTGTGTGCTTCGCCATGTTTGTTACACTGGGGTGTGTCCTGCTGTTGCGTGACTTCACTGACATGTGTGCGTCGGTTGTGTGGCGTTGGGTGTTGTCCGTGGATTGGGCGTTGGGGACATGTCTGTGGAAGGCCTGTCACGTGTCATGTGCGTTCGGGGTGGGGCTGATGTGTGTGCTGCTTGGTTGTGTCCCTGTGTCTGTGTGCGACGCATGCATGGCGCTGCGGTTGGCCTCTGCGTTGTGCGCATGTGTGGCGGCGTCATCGCCGCTTTGGGGCCGTGACGGGGTCGTTGGTTCCTAGTCCCAGGTGGTGTGTACACATGTGTTATGCGATGTT